>JAODKC010000095.1:32668777-32681263 GCA_026777985.1 Mormyrops attenuatus | reverse complement strand
CCGTCTCATACCATTAAAGTTAGCCTTCCTAACATTGTATACTTTAGTTTTGGACTTTGCTCTTTGGACACCAAAATGATCCTATCTTGAGCTTGAACCACCCACGTCCCCTGTGCCGAGGTGGCCTCCAGTATCAATGCAGGTCCAAGAAGAGGGCCAGCTGTATCTTGGTCTCCCAGAGATGGAGACAGGGCCACACCATTCGCGGCTGTTGTGCCGGCCCCTCAGGGCCCTCGGGCCCCTCCGGTTCTTGTTCCTTTCCCTATTCTCACCCTGCAGGTTCTCCCTCACCCTCAGGCCCCTGCCCTGCGGTCCTGCCAGTGTCCCCCTTTCCCTGTACTACAGCACCACTCGGCCCCAGTCCCATCATCCTCTTGGCTCCACCTGGTTCTGCGCGCCTCCCACAGCCTGGGGGGGGGCTTGTGTCCCTGGGTTGAAGCCCCACCTCCCGGGGCCTAAACAAGCCCCTATCAAGCCCAGTTCCTGTTTTTGCCCAGCTGTCTTCTTCCTGACAATATAAGTGACAAAGACAAACGAACTCAAGTTCAGATGGGAGCTAGCAGGCAAGCAGGGATGTTTTGTAATAATTACAAAATGAAATCAAAGGTAATAGATTGGTCAGACACATATAATCAAAGCATAAATACAAAGAATTAACCAGCTTTCTACATTTAAGTCTTGAATAGCATGTTCCTTCCAAGTTCAAACTACTTATCCTGTAGGTCACACAGGGGAGGGGCAATATAGGGTATAAGACAGGGCTTCCCCCTGGGCAGGATGACAGTCCTAAGCATATGTATGACATTTGCATACACAGTCACACACTATAGGCAATATAGAAATGCCAATTAGCCCAGCTGCATGGCTGTGTTTGGACTGCAGAAGGAAACCCGCAAAATACAAACTAGGTATGTGTAAAACAGGGGCAAGGTTCAGACCACTAACCCTAGATGTCTGTAGCACCAGTGCTATCCACTGACCCAACTCACACAACAGGAGTTTAAAAATCAGTCAAATGCAAATAAAAAAAGTACTCAATTGTCCCTTGATACTGCATACTTTGTTCATATATTGTAATAGTTTGATTGAGTCTCTTTCACTTCTCTACAGCAGTGTTTCCCAACCCAGTCCTTGCGGACCTCCTGACAGTCCACGTTTCTGCTTTCTTCGAATTCCCTGTCAGACAGTCCACATTGTTGCTCCCTCCCAGGGTACAAAAATGTGGACTGTCTAGGAGTCCCTGAGGACCTGTTTGGGAAACACTGCTGTATGAGACTAATTGAAAAACCCCTTATTTTTATTTGTGTACTCCCACTTCTTGTGGAAACACATTTAGCAGTTCAGAGAGTATTCAATTCAAAGTTTCCATTTCAAAGATATACCTTTGAAATTTCCATTTCAAAGATGACTGTTTCACAAAGTATGGCAGTTTGCAGAAGAGCTTTTAACTGCTGGTGAATAAATGCTTTGGCATTTTCCCTGTACCCCTCTTCCCCCATCATCTTTCGCTCTTGTTTTGTGAGTGCAACTCTGGATGCTACGGACACAATTAAGCGCTGAGTGATGAAATTATATCCCTGACACCGGTAAATGGAAAAGTGAGTTGGAGGGGGTAGGAGGAGAGAGTCCATTCGCCACTCTCTAGGGTCTCAGGAAATTCTATTAGATCAAGACCAGATCATAATAGGCAGGCACATTTTTGCATCTCTATCCCTGTCTCTCTTCCTTTCTCATCCACAGTACTGCTGTAGGGACAAAGCAGATTTTATAATTTAATGAAGACAATATTACAAATATTAGGTGCTTTCACACAACTGGAACTTTTTTCTGGAACCAGAAAATTTTTCTGGAACCACTGCAGGGACTCGGCCCAATTGTAAGTTTTCAGAGGCAGTACCAGAACCTTTTTTTTAGTACCTACTCCAAACTAAGTACTTTCATTCAAACACAAGCTATTGGGGAGGCACATACAGCAATAGCTTGCTGACTGGTTGACCACATGCACCAATGCTAACATGGAAGTTACGCAAAGTACAGAAAAAGAGATGTAGCGGACCATAAATTGAGCAGATGGAATTATTTTGGACCCTAGTTACATTTAATGCATACATGAATGCATTTTTTTGCTTGAGTCTCCATACTTCTGAATTGGAAAATTCGATCGCTAACCAATGTATTTTTGTCTAACATCGCCGGTGCCAGCGCTTATTAGCAGAATTATGTTGCATGATTTTTTTTATTCTATTGAAAACGAAAGATCGATCTGCTGGCCAGATTTAATAAGAATAATAAACATGTAGCGGGTCATATAAGTAAAATATAAATAAAAAGCTGCGTCCCATTTTGATCACGATCAATCCCTCCAATAACTACTGGTGTAGTTTCGTATGAAGTTAAGTGCGAAGTTTAATGCACATTTTGCATCTTCCATGCTTATTTACCATAAAAGTCAGTTCCTGTTGTGTGGTGTGAAAACAACACATAATAGGGGCCAGGAGCTACAAAAGTTCCAGACCGAGACAGCCCGGGGGCTTTCTAAACAGAGACCAGGTTCTGGAACTTTGGCCTGAAAGTGTCTTGTATTTTTTATTGAGAACTTTTGAGAAAGTTGTGTGAAAATTTCCTCCTGCTGTCCTCCTCCAGGTGACCCCCTGCTCCACCTGCCTAGGGCCCTGTGCTACCTGAGTTGCCTCTGTACTGGGGAAATTCAAGAGGTGCAAATAGAACACTTTATTGCCAGTATGCACACCAGAATTGAAATGAAACTATGACACTTCAGTGATCCCTGTGGGAATTTCTCTTTTCACCTACCCCATGGTCTCCATAGGAGACAGAAGCTTGGCAGTGAAGGGCAGCCACCTGCAGCAGCACCCATTGAGCTAAGAGTTAAAGGCCTTGCTTAAGGGTCCACAGATGTGGCTATTCTGCCAAGGCTGGGTTTGAACAGGCAGCCTTCCAATCACAGGCACAGCCCTCTGAGCCGCATCCTGCCCCCTTGGTTGTGGTTTCGTGCCAAATCTGAAGTATGACACAATATTAAAAGACACTTAGGAGAAACACTTCACAGTACAATAAACACAAAACTAAAAATACAATAGAAACTAGAAAGGGGGCCTGTTGGTACAACAGCACTGTATTCCCCAGACAGCCCCGCCACTTGCCCTGCCCATCCGTTCTGTATTCATCCCACATTAACCAAACGACACAATTTCTAGAAGTACTGGATGGATCAACAGCAAATTAGTTAATAAATTTAATAAACAGACTAATAAATAATAAATGTTAATAAATGTGCTTTTACCAAAATGTGTCATAACAGAAGGAACTAAGGACTCGAGGGCAGGCATTGTGGCGAAACAAAAAGGAGGCTCACTGAACTTAATGAGCAGAGACGGGAAATAAACAGGATCATGGGGGATCGAAATGGGACGACTGGCACAGGTAACAAGAAGGTTCAGTGTCAATGACAGGACTGGGGATGACGAGCCAGACAGGTACTTAAGTACAAAAGACTAACAAGGGGCTAACGAGAGGCAGCTGAGAGTGACATATACACAAGGCTTAGGAACGAGAAGCAAGACAAGAGGGGTAAACGAGTAACAGGCATGTCTTGTTAGGGCTATGACAGGGAAGAGACAGGTAGGGATACGGCAAAATGTCCTTGTTTTGACATGTAACTGAAACAATGCCTGTTCACTTATTGCACATTCCACTTATATGACAATTTGCACAATGTTTCCCAGCTAATTAGGTGGTTACTTGTATTTCTTTATTTCTTTTGTCTTAATGTTTATGTCTTAACATGTCATTCATATTATTTATTTAATTGTAACAGACACATCAAAGATATCTATGGAGCCCAGGAGAGGCCACAGATTTTTTTTTTTTTGTTTGTTTGTTTTTTTGCATATGATGAATTAAATCGTGAACTTAATTTAATGTTCCGACAAAATGCTAAATAAAGGCCATGATATCCCTAAAATGTGCACTTGATTACATGTTTTATCTCTCAATTTACCATTTTGAGCCCTTGAATTAATTAATGTTTAATATAAAAGTTTTGGTTATTGTGTTCTTGCCTACAGAAAACGTGACCACAAAGCCAGAAGCTGAGAGAAGAATTTAATTTAACCTTCCCACAAAATACTAAATCATGCTCACGAAGTCCCTAAAATGTGCACATAATTAAATTTTTTTGTGTCTCAATTTGCCATTTTGAGCCCTTGAATTAATTAATGTTTAATGTAATTAAATTTAAAGCTTGGGTTATTGTGCTCTTGCCTACAGAAAACATAACCAAAAAGCCAGCAGCTGAGAGAAGAAGCCACAGAAGTGACATGTACAAAGACTATGGGGTTCACGTCACAGGATTGACCCCCCTATCTTTAAAATAAGGCACGGGAGTGGACTTACTATAAGGCAAGTGTAGGCAGGGCCCCCAAAAACTAGGTGTCCTACGAAGACAGAATTTCTAAAAATGACATTTATAGATATAAGATGATATGATAATTTAAATTATAGCAACCTGTCTGTTATTTGCATTTTTAGCAACAGTTTTCAGGATAGACAGAGTTGCACCCGATCCCATCTGAAATGGACTATTCCTACTTTGAGACTTCACACTAGTCAGCTTTCTTTTCAAACTGGAGTCTAGTGGTACCATTTGTTTCACTGCTAAGCAAATGGCATAAAATAGCTTAATAGAAGAAGAAAACAACAAAAATATAACATTACATCTCCCATGTCTTTGATACTATCCTATTAGAGTGGTAGAAAAATTGTGAAAAGACATGGAGAGAACACAATTAAACAAACGTGTGCATAAATTCAAGCCTAACCATAGCTTCGGGGGTGGAGTAATCCATAGGCTATCCTAGGCTACAGCCTAGGGCCACAACAAAAGAGGGAATGTCAAACTTCTCAAATCTGCCACCGACATGATACCCCCCTCCTCTTAATTGGTGAATGTTAACGACAGCACTCCTGCCCCCACCCTGATCAGTAAGTTTTACCGTTGGCACCCGCACTTTCATTAGCAGATTATCGATGTTCACTGTCTTTAATTTCCTAAAATTTCTGTTTTGGCTCCAAAACATTGCACAAATGGGGGTCCCCTACCAATGTCAGCCTAGGGCCCCCAGAGATGATAATGCATAGTATGTCACTTTATGTTAATTTAGTTATCATTTACATATTTATGTATCAGGTCATTTTTTTATGACTTTGTCTTTTATTTAAATGAGGCGGTTACACAGCTTTCCATTACTGTTTTACTGTACATTACATAGCAAGACAAATGTCACACAGCATGTGATGTTCTACTGCCAGCACAGCTTTTCTCCACTGCTAAGGAAGGGACCAGTCAAGCAGTTTAACAAATATTTTATAAAATACAAATATAAACAAAATAAAAATTCACTTCCAGGACCCACACACTGCTACTCATATCAATCATATGAAACAGATCCAGCAACAGAAGTTCCACCACGCACAGTAAAACAAGTAAATCTGTTGCCCATAAAATGTACACGCTATTCCAAAGATGCAGCAGATAATACACAGATAGACAGCACTGTGTTTAAAAGTCAAAAGTGACAATAACAAATTTTTAAGGTAAAAAGTTTTAAAATATATCCAGTTCGGAAGGCATTTAGCATGTACTTTGTCCATCACAATCCCTGGATAAAGGTTCCACATAGGCTGCAACCTTGCGCAACTTCCTCTGCCAGTGCCTGTGCGATCCCACAGCCTCCCCTACAATTGCAGGCCCTCGTCCAGCTGGCTTGTCCATCTCTGGCACCCGGTTCTCTCGGTTGCAGTGAACTCCGTCAGCACACCTCTGTGATGCACCCAATGATCAGACCTCTCTGTGCCCAAATGTTTCCCCCCAATCTCTTCTCTCAGTCTGCTTTATCACCATACTGCCCAGTCCATCCCCTGCTGCCCAATTAAACAATCAACTCCAGCCCTGTGCAACCCTACACTCCACTGTGCCAAATGATAGGGGTGTGGCACAGTTACTAAGCTGTTTGTAAACAGGTACTACTCAGTTCGACATGCAACAATCACAACAACCCAAAAAAGGCACAAAGCAAATCCACCACATACAAAATACAAACTAAATACATTAAAGCATGGAATCTGAGGTCACCTAATCCAATACAGTTTACAGGGTGCTCACCACATGGCATAAATACACAACAAAAGCCAAAACATTGTCATAACAGGAAAACACATTTATAGTTTTCTTTGCTCTCAGAGTTTGCACTCTCATTGTGTCCCCTAAATGCCAGCTTCCTGACATGCCAAAAATTTAATCTCATTAATCAGCTTTTTTAGAATATCATGTTTTATCTCATCATATTGTTGTGTTTAGCTAACTGGAGATTCTGACCTTCATTGATCAAATTATTAGGCTGCCATTTTCAGTTTTAAGAAATAAGGGAGGCCATCCCAATCTCTAATAATAAAATGATTTTTTTAATCAAATGCAATACAGCAGAGGTGCATTACAGACCAATAACCTGAATCTGAACATATATAAAGATATAGTGCAATGAGAGGTAGATAACTCGTCAGTTCTATGTTCCAGGTTTGGTGCAAATGAACAAAAATGTGTGCAAATGACCAGGTTGTTGTGCAAAGTCCATGTGCCCACTGAGTTTGTGCGTGGTAGGGGTGGTAGAGACCTAGCACCTCATTGGTTGGAGGTAGAATGTGACAGCAGAATCATGTGTGTTGTGGCAAGAGTCATGGTGGGTAGAAACTGCTCAGTAGTTTTGCGGTCTGTGATTTCACACCCCTGTAGTGTTTATCTGATGGTATGTGAATAGGCTGTGCCAGGGCTGTGTCCTGTCATTCATGATTCCGTGGGCCCTCCTGATGACCCTAGTGTAATACTGTAAATGTTCTCCAGAGATGGTAAAGCTACTCCTGAGATCCTAGCTCCAGGAAATTTCACTCACACTAACTCTCACCAATGTGCAGTGATGTGTGCTGTTCCCTGTTTTTTCAAGGGTCCACAGTCATCTGTCTTGCTAGCATTTAAAGAGAGATTGGTCTCCTGGCACCACGGCGTCTCCATATCTATCACCTCCCTCCTGTATGCTGCCTCATCCCTCCCAGTAATCAGTCCAATGACTGTGATATCAGCAAATTTGAGGATACTGCTGTTGTTCTACAATACAGCCTCATGGATGAGTGAAGAGGATGTATAGCAGGGGACCTAGCAAACCGTCTTGGGGGGTCTTTTTGTTTGTAGTCCATATTAGGACTGACTGAGGTCTGTTATTAAAAAGTCCAGGGCCCAGTTGCACTTCATGGGTGACAGTCCATGGGCCCTATTTTCCATTTGTGCAAAGCGTGATGCAAAGTGGTTTTACTAGTTTCACACCAGCACATCCCTCATTTTCATACCATGTGCACACATCATCAAAATAGCTAATGATTTTGCGCCTGCTTTCTGCTCATTTTTTAAATGAAGCGTTGCTATTTTAAGGTGCCAAAATGACATTGCACTTTTGACCAACAAAAGCCACCTCTGAAGTCAATGACGCATTATTATATGGTGTTTAAGCGGCGCATTTTAGAAACATGCAGGTGCACGACACTTTTTACGGACACAAGCACAGAGGTGCACAGATGGTTTTTTATTTTATTTTATTTATATGCGTTTTATTATAGAGTACATCTGGTCCTTTCATGTAATCATACTGTATAATCAAACACCAAAAGAAAAAAAATTGCATGTAAAGAAACTGTATCATTAAAAAAGAGTTAATTATTGGAATTAAACGTACTGCAGTTGAAAGGACATTTGGACTGCTGAAAATGCGTTTCAGATATTAGATATGTCAGGTGGAACATTACAATATAGACCTCAGAAGGTTGCACCATTTTTTATAGCATGTTGTGTGTTGCGTGACATGTGTGATGGATGTCTGTTCGACATAAATAAGGACACATTAGAGGCCTTTAGAAGGCGTGATGTTTAACTCCATGTGCCGATGCCAACACTGGCAGAAGCATAGCCAAGTAGGGATCAGCTGGTAGAAGAGCTGAATCGTATGTAGCCTGGTAAGGAATCTAAATTGTGAGGTTTAGCAAAATAACAGCCCTGTTGTCTTTTATTTGAACATTTTAAAACACCTTAAAACTGTAGGTAATGTTTTGTTTGAACAAAAATTGCACTTTTATATATATTTTGTGAACTACAGACCAAAAAATTAAAATAGAAAACACACATAATTAAGTTCCCGTTCCCAGCCGCTGCTCTCGTTCAGCAGCAAGTTTTCGTTTTCCCCATCTTCTGACATCCTTATGCAGGTTTCGGCACTGCGTGGGTAATGTAGTGATGCCAGAAAGCGAGGACACGCTCGGTGTTACCTCATCCCACGCCTGCTTTACCTCGAACGGCTTGGTGGAACAGTGGGGCTCCCGCAGATGATGTGTTCGCGCCTTTTCACCTTGCCCACAAGCATGTCCGTGTCCTTGGGTGAAAAACGATCTGGCTTCCCAGGGAAATGAGCCATTGTAATAGCAGTCTGCAGGAGATCATGCACCGTTGCCTTTTAAAGGTGAGGTGACATGCCATTCCCATTGGTTCATTTCATGTTACACCAAAAACACACCTCTGAGTCTTAGAGATTTAGGATACCCTTTTAGCTACTTGTACCGGTGCAAAGTTTGGTTTTTCTGCTGTCAGAATAACAAAATGGATTTGGACATGCCCACAGATGTTAGTTGCGCTTTACGCTTTGCGTTGGAGCATTAAAATAGAGCCTCAAAAGTAATAAGCTTGTCAGTCAGTTTAGATGGAATGACTGTACTAAATGCCAACCAACAATTAGGGCTGGGTGATATCATGTTGATATTATATCTTCCATGCATAATAATTCAGTTCAATTCAATTTTATTTGCATATGGGGTTTTCACCACATTACATTTTCAAGTGCTTAACCGTGTCAATAATCACCAGGGCTTCAGATGACAGGCAAAACGGGCGCCAGCGTTTCAGTGTTATACAGACATTTATTTAAGCCCACAATTTGGTAAGCAGATTAGTAGTACTGCTAAAATATTAATGATATGTGTTCTGTGACAATAGTAATCAGTATAAACTTGGTGTATCTTTATGTTTATTAAATTTGGTTAGAGGAGCACACCAGATAATACTGTGTTGGTGTAGAATGGTTTGGTATAATTCAGTGTGATATGCACTGAAGGGGCTGTTAAGAAAGGAACAGCTCAGCAGCTATGACATCTTTACAAAGACGAGATCTTGTGGATAAACAAGGTAAAAAGATGTCAGTGGTGTGGTGGTACTTGCAATATAAAGTCCGACATTTATTAATTATAAGGATAGGCCGAATTTATACTGATTACTAATTTTTGGGCATCATAAAATGCCTCAGTAATATTTTAGCATTCTAAATATTAGCAATTTAACATAGTTGTTCTCATACTGTAGCTGCTGTTTAGGTGTGGAAGCATTGTGTGCATGGCAAATCGGTTGGACATAGATGGATGCCTTGGCATTTCATTGTTTTTGTCTGAGAAAAGTAATAGTTTGGTTACAAAAGTAGGGATCTTTCTGCAGCTACCAGTGAAGTTCATTAACAAAGATATAATACAATAAATGAAGTAATGTATCAAGATAACATGATCAAGAAGCTAACAGGTTTATTTCTATAGATATAGATTTTTTTCCTTATGTCCATGTCAGTGGGGATATGGGGGCACAAATTATGAAAGCAATTATTTAAGCAATTACAATGATTGAATTGTTAATAAAACTGTCAATCTGTCATTTTCTTTTCATCAAACTCATACTCCTGAAGCTCTGTAGTAACCTATGACGTACCTTGACACATGGGGATAGTTTCTGTTTTTCTTACAACTGCTTCAGATCATTTTACTACCTGGCAGATATTATATAAAAGGATTTTAAAAAATGCCATTTTATAATGGTTGAGATATTGGCTAAGAGTGTGGACACAGACATTCAGCCATCCATGAGAGCATGTAGCTGCATGGTTGTGACTTTTCTGATGTCAGATTCCCTCGTTACTATATTCATATTTCTTAGTCCTATGTAGTTATAATGCAAGGGATTAAATATGGATTTATGGGTTCTCTTACAGAAGAGGCTACGTTTGAGCAGGGGGAGACAGAGAATAGCAGAGTACTGCACTTGCACACACATACAAAATGTGAGCCGGATCCCAGTTTGTCTCTCCTGGGAAAAAACCCAATCCTTTCAGCAGCTGCTTGAGGAGGGGGTTTGCTGTCCCACAGGGGTGCCTTTCTTCTTCTGAATAGGAGTGTGGGGAGATCCTGTCCTTTATTGTACTGACTGAAAAAGATACTCAACCTGTCTGGGCCTATGGAATGAAGGAGAGAGAAAGAGGAAATAAAGACTCAAATCAGGGGCTAGGGGAAAGGAGAAAGAAGGAAAAGACTGACGAAAGAGAGGAAAAAGCCCTTTCGTCCAAAAGTAATCATCTCCACAGTACTCCCAAATCTAATTTATTTTGTGTAGAAAAAAGCAGGCTGTGTAACTTGAATAAAATTGTCACATGGCTGGATACAACATTGTCTGGTGAATCACACTGGAAGCACAAACTGCCAGTTTGATGAGGAAACATTTACGACATACTCTCCCAATTCTCACTCAGTGATACATTGCTTCAGTCCTCATTATATTTTCTTTAGAGGAGGGCATTACATTACAGACTTTATAAGCAAGATAACGCAAAGTCTGGTCCTTATTTCAGGAGGCACATTTTCACCTTACCAACACCTAGTAATCAATAAGAAGCTGTAAGGAATTAAGTTGTCTATTGTAGTAGACATATCACTTCACAGGCAGCTAGCCACAATATAGTAATTACATATCAGCATAGCTTGCTGCACAAGCCGTCACGTTCTTATTAAAGCCAGGTGCTGCTGATTTACACCCTTGTGATGTGAAGCATATTGTTGCAGGCATTTTGTTAAAGGGCCCTGCCCAGTTCCATTCCTAGTGAAGCAGGTCATTCCATCCCGCTGTTCTACAGCCTACAATCATGTAGACCATATACCATCAAAATGTAATAATGTGCTTATCACTGTGAGTTTGTCAGATTTCTTTTTTAATGGTTTCATTTAATCTAGTCCAAAACAAGGAGGGGAACAACAGAATTACTTAATAACATATATCCCACACAGGAAGCTGCTCTGTGATGTGAACGAGCAGATGAAAGAACAGTAATTCGAAATAATATCTATCTACATTACAGGCTGGACAGGCAGTCCTAGTTGGAGTATGTGCCGACATATCAGTGCTATCACTGAGGTAAGGCCATCCAGAAACCTGAAGAAAATGTTGGTTTGGTGGAGTGCTGGTTGGGGTTGGTTAATGAAAGTTGAAGAGTCTATGTTCGATTGCTTATAAAATAGAAACATCAGAAGGTATGTCAACCCTTATCCACGGACTGTTAGTTTTGGAAATTTGCTTTTAAATTATGTTATTGTTCACACAGCCACTTCAAGAGACATTTCTGAATGTATAAATATGAACCCACATTGAAGAAAGACATAAGATACTGTGATAATTTTGATGCTGTTCTGTGCTGAGCTGGTTATACCTGCAGCCCTGTGCATCATGGGATGGGCTGATTGGATAAGTAGCTATTAAAACAGAACAAATGGATATGGTGTTGATTAAATTGAGCATGCCCTTTAAGAAATATATCTGTGCAATCCCATCTTTGCTCTTAATCTAAAAATTGGAGAATTTCAGAAAATAAAGTGAGTTAAACCTAATTAGTCACTTTGATAAAGGAGTTCTATGGGTCTGAATCAATGAGAGTCTCATTAGTGTATCCTCTTTAGTAGTATATCCATCCATTTAGGCAGTTGATATTTTAGCCAAATGATCTTTTTAATGACAATGTGAGAATATAGCCCATGTGCACACATGGAAGTACGACCAAGAGTAAGATCACTGTGAAACAAATCATATCTTAAAATGTTACCTAATCTTAAAGATACATAAATTCTCTCCATAAATTTCAGTGTCAATTGTTTCCAGATTTTTCCAGAAAGTATTGTAGATAAATCACTCAACTAGGTATTCTAAAACATCCAGGACCTAAAATACTCTCTCTCTCTCTCTCTCTCTCTCTCTCTCACACACACACACACACAGACACACAGCTTTGTAATTATATCTTTGTGGGGATGTCAAATGTCAAAATAATTTGTTTTTATCACATTGTGGGGGACATTTGGTCCCATCCATCCATCCATCCATCCATCCATTATCCTCCGCTTATCCGAGGTCGGGTTGCAGGGGCAGCAGTCTCAGCAGGGAAACTCAGACTTCCCTCTCCCCGGCCACTTCATCCAGCTCCTCCAGGGGAATCCCGAGGCGTTCCCAGGCCAGCCGAGAAACATAGTCCCTCCAGTGTGTCCTGGGTCTTCCCCGGGGCCTCCTCCCAGTGG
>JAODKC010000095.1:32616117-32645824 GCA_026777985.1 Mormyrops attenuatus | reverse complement strand
TCTGATCACCAAAGTCTTGGCTACATGAAGATGCCTAAATGGTGTAGTTGCAGCATTCAGTTGGATAAATAAATAAGGAAAACTCATGTCACTATTTCTATTCTCCTCCCCATTGAATATTTAGGAGCTCTCATGTGTAAGCATGAGCCATTCACACCTGGCCACCCCCCCCCCCCCCTTTTATGGCGCTGATGGGGATTTACCTGGATCGCGTTTCACTGCTGCGTTGTGCATTAGATTACCATGCGAATGCAATTTGAATATGCGGAAGTGCGGCTATTTAAAATACGAATAGCGATCTTCGCGTCTGTGCGGTACTACACGCCCCTGATGCAGGTAAAACAAAGAAAGGTGACATGGTTTACTTTTTGACAATTTAACCTCATTTTAAAAACTTTAAATACTTCCGACAATGGACGTTTTGAAAAGAAGACAGATTACGGATTTAGCCAGCGTTTTTTCATGATTCTATATGACAATTTCAGCGAGATATAAACGAAAATAGACGAGAAAGATACGCGGCATCGCCGATGATGCCGTCATCCCCAAAGGGTTAAGATGGACTGAAGCCACGTGGAAAACTGCTCTGTGGTCTGACAAATCAAAATTTCAAATTCTTTTTGGAAATCACAGATGCTGTGTCCTCCGGGCTAAAGAGGAAAGGGATCATCCAGCTTGTTATCAGAGGACAGTTCAAAAGCCAGTGTCACGGCCTGCCAGGTGGGGCTGGCCAATTAAGTAGAGACCCATCCCACCTGCTGGCACTGTATATCCAGCATAGTTGGGAATGGCCGGTACAAAGTATGGTTGCGGCTAATGCATCATACTGAGTGTTCTAACTTCCTTGTCTTGTGTGTCCCAGTTCCTGTCTTGCCTGCCTCGCCCATCATGTCTGCCTCACCCGTCCTGCTTGCCTCGCCCATCCTGTCTGCCTTGCCCGTCCTGCTTGCCTCGCCTCTCCAGCCTTCCTCGCCCGTCCTTCCTCCCCTGTTGCCTCTACCTGCCCACCTCGCCTAACCTGCTCCTGCTTCACTCCCTCTGTGTCACCTGGTGTTCCTGTTGTTCCGTCTGGAACAACTCGACTCTCAGACAGCCTGACTGATATCTCCTCTTGGATGACATCCCACCACCTCAAGCTAAACCCCAGTAAGACTGAACTGCTGTACATCAAAGGCAATTCATCACCGGCTCTTGACCTTACCATTTCCTTCGAAAACACTCTTATTGTCCCTCAAAAACAGTAAGAAGTCTCGGTGTCACTCTGGTTGACGAATTATCATTCTCGTCACACATCAACAACCTGTCCAGGTCCTGCAGATACCTTCTCTACAACATTAGAAGAATTCTTTCCTTTCTCACGACAGACGCTACTCAGCTACTCGTCCAACCCTTGGTCATCTCCAAGTTGGACTACTGCAACTCCCTTATGGCTGGTCTTTCATTGAAGGCAACAAGGTCACGTCAGCTGATCCAGAATGCAGCTGCAAGACTCATCTTTAATGTTCCTAGATTCTCGCACATCACACCTCTTCTACGGAACCAGCACTGGCTCCCTGTGGCTGCCCGCATCAGGTTCAAATCCCTAACATGTCCCTTTCAAGCTAAGAAAGGAACAGCGCCTCCTTACTTGGCAGCATTGATCAAGAATCATGTCACTTCACGTCCCCTTAGAGCATCAAGCACTGCTCGTCTCGAACCACCAACACTTAAAAGAGGACGACGTGCATCAAGACTTTTTGCAATGTTGGCACCTCAGTGGTGGAACGAACTTCCTCTTGCCGTAAGAACGGCCGAGTCCCATCCTGTCTTCAAGCGTCGTCTGAATCCACTAACAATCTTTTCCTGTGCACCCTTTTTCCTAACAACTTTTTTATACAACATTCTTAGCGATAATTTGATCTTGACAGCTATTGATCTTAGGTCTAGCTTATGAATTGAAGAACAGTCATAGACTACTACGCACTGGTTGTAAGTCACTCTGGAAAAGAGCGTCTGCTAAATGCTGTAAATGTAAATGTCTGGTGCTTGCCTATAGCACTGACCTCACCAGCTTCCGACCCACTGCCCATCACATTCAACCAGCATCCGTGATAGTATGAGAGTGCATTTTGGCATATGGCTTGGTTAGCTTGTACATATCGGAAAGCACCATTAATGCTGAACAATTTATACAGGTTTGGAGCAACATATGCTACCACCCAGACAATGTTTTTTTCAGAGAAGACCTTGTATGTTTCAGAACGACAATGTCAAACCGCATTCTGCATGTATTACAACAGCATAGCCCTGTATTAGAAGAATCCGGGTCCTAGACTGGCCTGTCTGCAGTCCACACCTGTCACCCATTGAAAACATTTGGCGCAAAACAAAGGTGACCTCAAACTGTTGAGCAGTTGAAATCCTATATCAGGCAAGAATGGGACAACATTTCACTTTCAAACAACTAGTCTCCTCAGTTCCCAAACGTTTACAGTGTGTAAGAAAGTGGTAAACATGCCCTTGTCCTAACTTTTTTGAAACATGTTGCTGGCATCAAATTGAAATTGAGCGTTTAAGAACATAAGAAATTTACCAGGCCATTCGGCCCATCCAGCTCGTTTGGGGAAAACTTAACCAATAGCTCAGAGTTGTTAAAATCTTATCTAGCTCTGATTTAAGGACCCCAGGGTTTTAGCTTGTGCTACAGGAAGACTATTCCATACTCTAACTACATGCTGTGTAAAGAAGTGCTTTCTCAAATTCATTTAAAAATGTTCTCCCGCTAATTTCCACTTACGGCCACGAGTTCTAGTATTTAAACTAATGTTGAAGTAACCATTTGGCTGAACAGCATCCAGACCTGTTAGAATCTTATATGCCTGGGTCATGTCCCCCCTTAGTCTCCTTTGTGCAAGGCTGAACAGATTCAGCTCAGCTAATCTCTCCTCATAAGACATTCCTCTAAGACCAATGAGGCAGCAACGTCCTTTTTAAGGTATGGTGACCAAACCTGCACACAATATTCTAGGTGGGATCTTATCAAGGAATTGTATAATCATAGCATCACCTCCCTTGACTTAAACTCCACACACCTAGAGATGTAACCCAACATCCTATTGGCCTTTTTTTATTGCTTCCCTACACTGGCGAGAGTAGGACAAGGAAGTGTCAGCATACACACCGAGGTCTTTCTCATAATCAGTTACCTTTATCTCAGTGGAACCCATAAAATATCTGTACTTTATATTTCTGCTCCCGGCATGATTACCTCACATTTATCTATGTTAAATTTCATCTGCCAGGTAACAGCCCAGTCGCTAATTAAGTCAAGATCCCGTTGTAGCCACTGTGCTGCTAGTTCAGTACCTGCTGCACCACCCACCTTGGTGTAGTTTGCAAATTTAACCAGTTTACTGTATGTATTGGTGTCAATATTATTAATGTAAATTAGGAACAATAGTGGCCCTAAAATTGAGCCCTGCGGTACCCCACTATGAACACAGGCCCACTGAGACATTGTGCCTCTAATAACTACTCGCTGCTTCTTGTTTGTTAACCAGTTTTCGATCCAAGCTCCTACAGTTCCTAAAATTCCTGCAGCTTTGAGCTTAAGCAAGAGCTGTATGTGGGGGACAACATCAATGGCCTTCTGGAAAGCTAAGTAGATCACATTGAAGGCCTTTTTATGATCAATTTCTCTTGTAGCTTCCTCAAAGAACTCAAGTAAATTAGTTAAACAGGATCTACCTCTCCTAAATCCATGTTGGCTATCCCTCAGAATGTTATTTGTGTTATTGTGTTGACAATAAAATTACTCAGTTTGATATGTTGTCTTTGTTGTATTTTCAATGAAATATGGGTTTATATGATTTGGAAATCATTGTATTCTGTTTTATTTACATTTTGTACAGCATTCCAACTTTTTGGAAAATGGGGTCGTAGAATACAAAGTTTACCAAAAATTTGGATTTATGTGCGACTGGGCAATCATGTCACAATCATCCGTTCAGCCCCCTATGTGGATCACGCCCCGCTCATTTACCTCGTGTGGAATCCTGCCGTTTTACCTGTTGTTCCAGTTTCCTTGCCTGTAGTCCTGTGTATTTAGTCCGCATTCTAGTCAGTCTCCCCAGTTCTGTCATTAATGTTTGCTGATGTTCGTTGCTGTTCGTCTGCTTGTCTTTTCCTACAATATATCCTGTTTGCCCTGCATCCACGGCTCGCTCACCTGCTTCCGTGCTCGCTGCACGCAGCTCACAACAGAATGACAGAACTCCAAGAAGACTCACCTCAGCGAGCCGAGAGCCGGCGCATCGGCTTGCTTAATGAGGTGATTTATTGGCTAAATTTACCCGAGGTCCGGGAGGATCCTGTTGCCTTGGATTTGGCCAGCCGGAGTGGGACCCTCCTAGAAGAGATCTTCCGGGAACGCGCACTGCATCGCGGAGGTAAACGAGAGTCTCCGACAGTGGGTGCAGCGCGTCACGGATTCAAGAGCCCGATCAGTCGCGCGGCTTGGGTCAGAGGCTCCGGAACCGCGGTCCATGCCCCTTGAAACAGCGCTGCCTCAACCCGCCACAACTAACCGGCGAAGGAAGAAGAAGTCCAATGGGAGGAGACCTGAAGCCGTCCTGACAATCTGCCTGGGGACATGCTCTCTCTCTCCCTCTTCTCTCCCGGCCGGTTCTCAAGAGGGACCCCTCTCGAATCCGATCTCTGCAGGGAGTACCTGGGACATCACCGCAGCATCACCCCCGCAAGTATTGCAAGCCCGTCTAGCCGCAGCAGTGCCGGGTCCCGCGGACCCTTAAAGGGGCAGCGCCTGCCAAGGAGGCGCCGACCCTGGCGGCTCCGGACAAGGTGCCCGACCCGGCGCCTGTTGTTCCGCCTGTCCTGCTTGCTCTACCAGTCCCGGCTGCCAATGCCCTGGCCCAAGGGACTCCTCTCTTGGCTGCCGACGCACAGCTCTGCTGGGTTCCTGTCCTGGCAGCTGTGTCACCACCATCGGAGGTCCCTGCTACGACGCTCCCAGTGACCTCAGTGCCCACAGTGGCACCGCCCATCCTGCTTGTTTCGCCCGTTCCAGACCCGGCACCTGCTGAGGTACTCGACCTGTCGCCAGCGCCCGTTGTCCTACCTGCCTCGCCGGCGGCTCTGTCGCCACCCTCCGAGGTTCCGGCCGCGCCTCAGCCTGCTGCCAGCGCTATGTCCACGGCCCACCAGCCTGCTGCTGCCGCTCAGCCCGCGGCATGCCTGCCTGATTCCCCCGCTCTCCCTGTCTCGCCTGACGTGCCCCTTCCAGACCCATCATCCCCTGTGGTCCTAATGCCTGCAGCAGTGGCCCCTGTGGTCCCCGTGCCTGCAGCGACGCCCCCAGTGGTCCCTGCTGCGCCAGAGAGGCCTGTCTCGCCTGAGTTGTCTGTCCTGCCTGTCCAACTCAGCTCACCCGTCCTGCCAGTCTCGCCAGCTCCGCCTGCCTTGCCTGTCTTGTCTGTCCTGGCGGTAGGCTCTCAAGCCCCTGTAGCCACACCTGCTGTCCCGGCTCCGTCTGCTGCCACACCAGCTAAGCCCGAGGAAGCTGCACGTCGACCGCCTGCCGCTGCCGTGCCCGAGGACCCAGGTGGGGTGCCTGCAGAGGCCTCGGAGGTGCCCGCAGCTCGCCTGTCTGCGGCCGCCGCTTCGTCCGCAGCCCGCCTGCCAGCTGCTGACGCTCCATCCGAGGCGGCTTCTGCTGCGGTCCCGCCTCCTGCTCTGCCCAAGGTGGCTTCTGCTGCGGCCCCGCCTCGGCTGTCCGTCCAGCCCGGCTCGCCCGTCCAGCCCAGCTCGTCCGTCCTGCTTGTCCTGCCTGACTTGCCGGCTACGCCACCTGTCACTGCCTCGCCGGCGCCACCTGTCCTGTCTGTCTCGCTCGCAGCCTGCCTGCCTGCAGCCGCTTCACCCGCAGCCCGCCTGCCTGCAGCTGCTGCACACAAGGTCCCGGCGCCGCCTCTGCCTGCGACCCTCCTCCTGCAGCGCCATCCGAGGCTCCTGGGCCTACGCCCACGGCTACACCAGAGGTCCCGACGCCAGCGCCGCCCTTTGCTACGCTCAAGGTCCCGACTGCGGCCCCGCCTCCTGCTCAACCCGAGGCAGCTCCTGCTGCGGCCCCGCCTCCTGCTCCGCCCGAGGCGGCTCTTGCGGCGGATTCGCTTGCCGCCCGCCTGTCGGCTGCGGCCTTGTCCACCGCCCATCTGCCTGTCTCATCGGCTCCGCCCGCTGCGTCGCCCGAGGCCCCGGCTCCTGCCACTTCCAGGCGGCCAACACAGGTGGCTCACCCCTTTTTGGGGACACGCTGGGCTCTGAAGAGGGCCAGGTGTGGAGGGGCCGCTATCCCGCAAGTCCCAAAGATCTGCGAGCAGACGGGACCTGCTCTAGCAGCGCAAACCTCAGCTTCAGCCCCGATGGTCCTTGTGCCGCCTGAGCCGTCTCTGGCACCTCTGGCCCCGTTTCCGGACCAGACTCCGGCCTCGCCAGCTCCCAGGGATCCAGGCCCTGGCCCTGGCCCTGAGGAGGTCCCGGACAGTAGGACCCTTGATCTTCCTAACTATTTGGATGGGGAGGAGAACCTCGAATAGGACCCCTCGGGGACCTCCCTCATAGCCCCGGGGACCTCCTCCCAGAGGAAAACCCTTCAGCCTTCACCCCAGAAGGGGCTACCCCGACCAAACTCTCATCTCTCGGTGTCCAAAAAGGGTAGGGGATATTGGCGTAGAGGGCGGGATTTGCCTGCTACTCCCTGAGCTCCGGCTAGGCCGCCGCCTGCAAGTCCTCCCTCCAGATCGCGGAGACCGTCAGCGGTCCCCCCTTCGTCGCCTTGTCTGCCGCCGGCAGAGTCCCCGACGGAGCTACATCTGCTCTCCTCTTCGGCCGCTCCAGCATGCCGGGAGAGGCCATTGCCCGCATTGGCCACAAGAGCGCCTGAGCCGGCGCATTCGTTGCCCTCAGACGCCTTCTCCGTGTTCCCCCAGGTCCCTCAGCCTGTTCTTGCGCCCCCCTCGTGGGTCCCCTCGGCTCCTGCCTCCCTGGTGCCTGGCGTTCCACCAGCTCCTGCCTCCCTGATGCAGTGGGGCCCCTCAGCTCCGGCCTTCCTGGTACCTGGGGCCCCATCCGCATTCCCTGATGCCAGGGGTCACCTCTGCCCCGGCCCGCTGGTCATCCAGGACCCCAAGGGCTGCCGCCCGAACCCTGTTAAACCTCCCTAGCGCTCCCCGTGTCCCTCCTGGTTCTGCTCCTCGTCCCTCGGTGTTCTCTCCATTCTCTCCTGGTCCCTTAGTTCCTCCTGTCTCCGTTCCTCATCTCCCTGCTCCTCCGGTCTCAGCTCCTCGTCCCTCTGTGTTTCCTCCGTTCCTTCCTGGTCCCTTTGTCCCTCCAGTTTCCGTCCCTCGTTCCTCTGTGCCTCCCATGTTCACTCCCGACCATTTCGTTCCACCTGTCTCGGTTCCTCATACCTTTGTGCATCCTGCCTCTGTTCCTAGTCCTTCTGTCCCTTTGTTCCCTCCTAGTCCTTCTGTTCCTCTGTTCCCGATTCCCCCTGTGTCTCCTTTCCTGATCTGTCTGTCTGCGTTCCCTGTGTTGTGTCAGGTTTGGTAATGGTCTTGTTTTGGTTTCCATGTCCTGTTCTTCCGGTTCAGTCTTGTCCGGCTCTTCCCGGAAGGCACGTCCGGAGTGCGCGCCTTTGGGGGGGCTCTGTCACGATCATCCGTTCAGCCCCCTATGTGGACCACGCCCCGCTCATTTACCTCGTGTGGAATCCTGCCGTTTTACCCGTTGTTCCAGTTTCCTTGCCTGTAGTCCTGTGTATTTAGTCCGCATTCTAGTCAGTCTCCCCAGTTCTGTCATTAATGTTTGCTGATGTTCGTTGCTGTGGATTCCCCCGTCTGCTTGTCTTTTCCTACAATAAATTCCGTTTGCCCTGCATCCACGGCTCGCTCGCCTGCTTCCGTGCTCCCCGCATGCAGCTCACAACAAATCATATCAAACAAATATGACCAACATAATTACATTAAACTATGTTTAAAACGATCATTAAAATTGATTTTTAATTCTACCCATCTTAAAATTGCCAGTTCAATGAATCACAGTTTGCATGCAATTTTTCTCTTCACTCATAATATGGAAAAATATAGATGACATAACAAGAACATTTAAATTCATTTAAGCAAGTAATGTGTCACAAAAAAAAATTCATCAGGCTATATTGACTTACTTTTCAAGTGTGGTATTGTATGAATTGTTTTTCTTTTAATGTTCTGACAAGAACTGTCTGAGTTTACAGAATGCTGTCAGAAAGGAGAGAGTATTACATAACCCCATTACTTAAATGCTTTGCAGACAAATCCATAGTACTTTAAATAAGTTTACTGGCAGGCATTCTGAGCAAGTGATCTGCTGGTTTGAGGAGCACAGCACTGAATCAGTCAGTGATAATGAATCTAGACAGAAGCTGTCCATTAATGAAGCCCCTCTGGGTTTTACTGAAGTGATTAAAGTCTCAAAGATAAGAAGGACAAGTTGGGAGGTAACGGCTCCAAAATGTGTTGTTGAGGTATTGAAAACATCTTAGTTTTAATAGGCCAAAAATAAAGACTAACACGATTGAGCAACAGCCAGTTTTCTCTCTTGACTGCACATGCTGTTCATGAGAACCGTTTGAGCAAAGTATTGTGCCAAAATACATCTCAACAACGGAAAGGCATGGCTTTCATTTTCCCCATATCTGTGACAGAGCAATAAAAAAGCTCTACTGTTCCTTGGCAAGGTTTAGCCTTCGAAAGCATTCAGACCTCCATTGTGGTGTACCTCAGCTTTGTGAACACACTCAAGGCACTGGAGAGCCTTGGCTCAGTACCATACAGCTCCTCATGCCAGAGAATTTTACAGGCATCTCAATGGCTGCCTAATGAGAAGCCCAAGTAGCATTAGTTCTTAAACTGACAGCAATTACCAAAAAAAGGTCATCTGGAATTACAGACTGTGTAGTGAGGTGTGTCTTGACATCAAACAGAGAGCAGTGGGAGCCAGCACAGTGGGATGGCAGTTTACGCACCCCTGTGTTTGGGTACAAAGTACCAGGGCTCTACCTTACTGCAGTGCTGTTGAACACCTTGTTTGCAGATGCAATTAAAAAAATTTTAAAAGTCTCACATTGTGGCATCTTTTATTGCTGGCCTTTATGGTGAAAGTGCTTTACCACAAAACGAGTGTTTTAAAACTTTAAACAGTGAGCCTTTGAAGTATTAATACTACGCCCACAGTATGTACGATAAGGGTGCAACTTTGGACTCATGTCACTGTTTGTGTGCCAAAAGGCAGATATGTGCCCAGTGCGGCCTTACAGAAACAGAATCCCTTCAGCAAATTAAGTAAATGAAGGCTAAATCTAGTTTAAAACAATACCGTAATTCATCCTCCAGTCACAATGTTTCGGGTCTAATCCGATTTTTAAGTCTCTTAAGAAAACCGAAGGGTGGGAGGAACATCAGTTAAGCAGCACAGAGGACCCAGCTCCTAAGGCAGTGAGATGTGCTTCTGGAATCTAATCCAGTTATAGAGACCATATAAATGTTACTGCCTAAATGACTTTCAGGCAGACACTTTTTCTTTCCTTGCCTCCCATCTCATTCTCTTCAGCCTCCCAGAATAATTTAATAACATATGTAAGGCAAAAGTGCTTTCCCGCAAGCAAAACTGGCGAATATTGTCTCTGAGGACACAGGGCATTGGTTTTCTCAAACATCCACAATATGCCCAGTAGGAAACAGGTAACTAGCGCAAAAGTATAGCTGTTCATTCTAACAGGTGTGCCATCCAGCATTAGGCTGCCAACTTACCATTTCTACACAATTATAGCCAAGGGAGATGGCTGTCAAAGCCATACTTCTCTTCACTCTTCACCAAGCCAGTGTAATGAAACAAAAACATTGGCCATCAACCAGCCCACTTGTGCCACCTTCCTAACTCCTTTTTGCCAAACTCAGGGACCTGGAAATCCTTTGCCTGAGCTCAAAAACAAGCCTAAGATGTAACAGCGACAGTGTGACGGTGAGTAATTTTCACTCAATCATAGACTCATGATACATGCCTGTGAAGATAGCACATTACATAGTGGCAAAATCTATAGCGCATTGTGCACCACACCAGACACATGTGAAAATTATAACACATGATTATATGACTGCATGTGGATAGCATGCATAAGATTATGTGTTTGAGAATGGATGTGGGAGTGTCTTAAGAATGTAGTCCTGAAGCAGTACCATAAATATAGGGACTTCATAGCTGAGATGACAGCTCCGGCGCACAGGCCCTGCTGAACGCCTAGCCATCACATGACCTGCACTTCTGGTTTGTTGCTCTAAGGCAACAAACATTTTGCGATTTCTCAGGCTACATCAAATGTGGTTTTACTCCCCTGCCACCCTGATATCTGATTTAGCATTTTTTGCTGGTATCGGCCCAAAACCAATACTAGGTATCGGATCGGTGCTATCACCAATAAATACAGATGTTTGGGGGAGAGTGTGTGGCTCAGTGGGCTAAGCCTCTGTGCCTGTGATTGGAAGGTTGCTGGTTTGAGGCCAATTTCAGCTGTATAGTCGCAAGGCTGTGGGCTCTTGAGCAAGGCCCCCAGCTCCATGGGCACCACTGTGGCTTGCTCTCACCTTCATGTGTGTCATTGGGTAAGAAAAAAGAGAATTTCCCTAAAAGGATCAATAAGACATTACATATATCTGTATGTATGTGCACACCCCCCAACTATGAGCCAAAACATTATGTCCACCCCATGTGAAGCACATCATATTTACTATCTTGTAAAAACAATGCCATTTTAGGTCTGGGGGGGTATTTTTCGTATGTGGATTACTAATTTAGCCGGATGTAATTGTTGACGGGAATGATCCTGGATCTGTCGGTTTTTCGAAACTCTTGCTGGATTTGTTGTTATAGCAGCACATACAAATCCTCAAACCAGCTCAGAGCAGGTTTGTTCTACTTAAACAAAGATTAGCTCACACATTTAATTAGTGTCCGTGGCCGTGCATGGAAATCCGTTCAGTCATAGCCTCGCCATTCATGGATGAGCGACCAATTGCAATCGGTACACAAATAATAAGAAGGGAATTTCAAATTGAGAGGGTTTTGCGCGATCGGCAAGAACCTTTATTGTTGACAGATGATATTCTTTTCGAAATATGCCGCTTCAACCGAGATGGAATATTTTATTAGCTCCATATAGTAGAAGCCCAACTAGGTGAAGTCGGGCTCTCACAGCCACACAGACAATGTGCATTGTCTTGAGATATTTTGCAAGCTGCACTTTTTTGTACACTGTGAGCGATGTGGAAAATATATGAAAGAGTACAGTTTGAGAATTGACTTTCCTGGACACCTGCGAATGCAGGCAATTTAAGAGGCGTTTTATGCCATTGCAGGTAATGTATATGCAATAAAATTACAGTTCTATAAAGATTTCAAAAATCACACTAATATTCTCATTACCCAGAATTTCCAAAGGTTTTGTCTGCCTTCTTCTCATTAGCTTCAAAAGGAATGTTTTATAAATATTAAAGATTTCCTACATTTCATATACATAAAATTATAAACACACACATATATATATATTAGGGCTGGGACTTTAACACGTTTATTTCGATTAATTAATTATGGAAACAATAACGAATAAAAAAAAAATATGCATTTTACTCGCACTATTCTGTCCTTGCTAATGTTAGTTTGCAGTATTTAGCTTGACAGATAGCTAACAGGCTCCTCCAATAAATATCCGGGAAGCAAATCTTGACGTTTGAGATGTTTACTAAAAGAGGCACACTGTAAAAAATGACCGTGAAATTTACATAAAAACCATGTAAAATCCCTACAGAAAAGTATTGTAAACCCAAAAACACAAATCTTTTGTTTCAATCACAGTGGACTTTTGTAAACTATTAAACAGAATGTTTTTGTTTACATTATTTACAACAACAATGTTGTGATTATAATCAAATTTATTTGTTAAAACTACAAATATTGGGAACAAAAACAGAGAAATACTGTAATACTCATAACAAAACATTTGTGGTAATTTGACATGCAAATATTGTAAAAACTATAGTTTTAGTCAGTTGTTTTTAAAAATATAAGAATTATATGTAAGTCACTTTACAAGTTTATGCTGTAGGCCAGTACCGGGCCTACTTTTAACATGATTGATGAAATGATGCAAATTCAGGTATAGGGCTAATAAAAATGTTTTCACAGAAAATATCGTTGTGAACCTGAGAGCTTGCCTCTCTATTTATAGGCTATATAAAAATATACAATTATAATGATATTGTGTTTTTTTTAATCATTCAGGCTATTTGCAGCCTATTGTAGAGTAGTCTATAAGAAATTATTATTATCGATAGCCTAAGTAACACTTCTGTTCAGACATAATCCTTGTATTTTTTATGTTGCTTTTAAATTTAATGTGATACTTAGACCAGACTACTGGTTTTGGGTTAGATTAGCATTGTATCATTATCACAGGCTAAACAACCTAACAGTGCCTCCCATAGGATGTTTATGGTGCCACAGAGTTGTAGGCTACTGTAACTACTCTCTGCTGCACTGAGTCCGCCTCATTTTGAATGTGCATCTGAAGCTCGTCTCTGATTGGATAATGACGTGAGGGCGGGAGGTGCGCGAGCTCCTTGTTCACGGTTACAGCTGACGTCACTAACGAACGAGCCAGCGCGCCCCGTCTGCACAGTGGAGAGAGAGAACACGGAGCAGAGCAGAAGACTTCTAACTTTTACCGACTACGTTTTTAGGACAAATCACGAATATACGATTTTAAGTTTTTTTGAGGATCTGTGGTTGTTGCATCTGAAAGTTTGCACGGTAAGCTTAACACCTATGCTACTTTTTTCAAGACCAAAACGTCACTAGCACCAGTTTATATTTAGACCAATGCTTGATAACTTAGCGGTAGCATGCTAGTTCAGCTGAAAAGCGCAGGCAAACTCTTGAAATACTAAAAATGATCACCTGCATCTTTTGTAAAAAGATATTGGTGCACTGTGAAACAGAACACATAATACATATATTACAACTCAAACAATAGACAATAAATACTTTGCACTTACAAGTAGTTAAATTAACTAGCGACTAGCGGGATGCTAATATAACATTGTAAATCCCATTTGTGTGTTAGCGTGATTAGCACTTCAGCGTTTATATGACCTTTTTCACAGATCGCGAACCACTTAACAGCTGATCAGGTAAGTATTTAAGGTTAAGGTTCAGTAATTATACCATTTTAGTTGGTAAACATAGCACTTTATCTTGAACTGTTGGTCTGTTTATTTTTGGCCATGAATACTTGAGGGAGTTTTTCACTGAAATGGGATTGTTTGGTTTTTCTGGTTTTTCATACACAATGTTTGAAAAATGGGAGCAGTTGTCAATCAGTACTTTGGCATTTTTGGTCAAAATTTCCAGTGTTCTGAATCTGTTTGCTCTGTGTTTTCTGCACTCATCTATTGGTCTGGGTAGTATACTGATAGGAAAATAAACAAGATTTTGAAGTTTAAGCTTAATGTATATTGATTCATTCATCAACCAAACTTAAATTTCTTATTTCTTGTGTCAAATATTGAAATGTGATTAATTTCAATTCATTAATTACAAAGCTTCTAATTAATTAGATTATTTTTTTATCAAGTCCCACCCCTAATATATATACAGACACTCCTGTTTATGAACGTTCAACTTACAAACTTTCAGTCACGCGAATGAAGAGGACTGTAAGTCCAAATTGTGTTCACTGGGCTCCCGTTTCCTGTCCGCAACATCAATTTTTTTTTCTGCGCTCCAGTTCCCCCTAGTATGACTTCTGGCCGCTACTCCAGCTGCGCAGCAGCGTAGCGTGCGTAGTCCCGGCATCCTAGTTCTTTGTACTTACGTATACCCTTAAAATGATGTTGAATAACCACTTACGAACATTTCATGTTGTGAACAGCCGTTCGGAACGTATGTCGTAAGTAGAGGAGCGTCTGTATACTTATATGAATAAAATATCATGTGTACAGTTTGAAGTATATTTTTGTACTTTGACTTGTTCCCATGTCCTGCATGATTGTGCTTATATTTGATCTGTAATTATGACAATAAAATAATAATGAAACATTGGAAACGTAATACTACATTCAAGTGATAAATATAATAACTAAAAAGGTCCTGCTCGGATTGCGTGAAAAATTGCGCCCTGTTTTTTGACGTTTTGTGGAAGCCAATGAGAGCCAAGTTTTCTAGATTCAATATTAGGGGTGCAACGATATATTCAGCCCATATATTCAGTGACAAGACGAGACACGATATTGGGTTCACGAGAACGAGACGAGATGATATTTTAACAATATTTTAAGGAAATATATTACTGGAAATCAGCCTTTTATTTGATTAATTTGAAAGACAAAAAATGCTAAATAATGCAGATGTATGGTGAAATGTTTAAAATAATCACCGTCATCATATGCAGTAAAAAAAAGAACAAATATCTAGCACCATAAAATTTCACCACAAACTCAAATGACAGGCTTCTCTCGTATTTGACTGCTCAATTGAACATAAAATAGAATAAAAATAAAACAAAATAAATAACAAACATACAAACATTTTTTTTTTATGTTTTCTTCACCGGTGCAGTGGATTTAAGTAAAGAGCTATGATGGTGCGGGAAATGGCTTTGCATAGAAGTAGCGTTAGCCGCTATGTACAGGATTATTTTCCTACAATGCTTACTGTACAGATGGTTTGTGTTTTGTCTGTCACCCTTTCGCCGTTTATATTTTCCGCCGGGTACCCAAAATGCTGCCACGCATCTGCTATGGTAATTTCATCAGACGCCGTCATGCTTACATCAGCTGATTTGCTGGGCATTCCCAAGACCGCTTTTCACTCCGAGAAATTTTGTGATGTTGTAATATCGTGAGATCTCGTAATACGAGTTCTCGTTGCACCCTACTCGATATATATTGGCTTTTCAAGCAGCGCGGGTGCACGCAATGGATCCAGCTAGACTAATATACTACACAGCTGCGTGAACAAACAGACATATCCCGGATGAGTTTCACTGGCATTAACTCATCCAAGATAAGGCATCTGATTTCGGATGATTTAAGCAACGTACGGAAAATACCCCCCTGGTGTATATTAGACAGATATGTTGATTGTAGAAGAAATGGCCAGGGGTAAATGGCCAGACAACTGGATCAGAGCATCACTGAAACTGTAAGCATTGTGTGGTGCTCATGGCCAGCTGTGGTGAGTACCTACTCAGAGTTATCTAAGGAGGGAAAAACCAAATCCGCCATCAAGGCAACTAAGACTTGTCAGTGTGGGATGTGAATGTAGGTTTGAACCTACAGAGGGGTACATATGGCAGGTAATTTTGATGATGGTTACAGAATTAATTTGTTGCAACATAGTGTGTCATGCCCTTCTTTATATGGGGCTGTTTACCTGCAGGCCAGTCAGAGTGCCCATGCTAACTCTTGTCCACCACCAAAAGCATTTACAATGGGCATGAAAGCATCAGAACTGGACATTGGCGCAATGGAAGGTCATCTAGGCTGATAAATCCCTTTTCCTGTTCCATCAAGTGGATGGCCAGGTGCATGTCAACCATCTGTGGGATACATTGGACCAACAAGTCTTCTGTACGGCACTCTTACTTTACAGCACATTGTTTCGAAATTATATTTCCCTACAGCAGAGAAGCAAAGAAAACACAAGTTTGGTAATTTGCTCAGTATATCATAAAACTAATTATAGTAGCTCTAGCAGAGACATATAATACTTCCAACTACATAAGACATAATTGTGTATATGAATTACAAATGACAAGAAATATATTTTGGATCTGTATTTCCAAATGAATGACTGGTAGAAGAAAAGGTCCAGAACTTTCTGTTAAGATAAGAGCAAAGCATAACAAATACATAATCATTATACTGTACAAAATAATTCGACCCCATTCATAATCACCATATAAAACAACAACAATAATAATAATAATCGTTCAAAACAAAATAATATATGTCAGTCATCCAGGGGCGTCAGAAGCATTTTGAGTGGGGGGGGGACACTGGCAGTGAACTAATATTTTATGTTAAATGTGGGGGGTTCCAAACAAATAATTATGAAATGTGAGGGGGACACATCCCCCTCAGATTTAATGCCGGCAACGCCCATGCAGTCAACAAATTTAACAAAACTCAGAAAAAAAGAAGGATTCTGACACCAGAAGATTGTTATGTAAATTTAAGTGTGTTGTATTTATTTATATATTTAAGGTATTAAGTTATTTAGTGTTAAAATATTGTAGTTGGGTTAGGTTTTTATTTATTATGTGAATTTGTTAAGCATTTTGTATTTATATTTAAGGTTAGCACTGTTGCCTCACACCTCTAGACCAGGATTTGTGTCTCTGCCATGGCTCCATGTGTGGAGTTTGCATGTTCTCCCTGCATCATGGTGGGGTTTCCTCCCACAGTCCAAAACATGCTGAAGTTCATTGGAGTTTGCAAATTGCCTGTAGATGTGCATGTGTCAGTGTGCCCTGCGATGGTTTGGCACCCCATCCTGGGTTGTTCCCTGCCTTACGCCCATAGATTCCAGACCCCGCCATGACCCTGAATGGGATAAGTTGTTACAGAAAATGGATATATTTAAGTTAAGTTAATATAGGCCCATTGGTCAAATTTGCCTTAAAAAAAGTAATTCCTTAAAGTGACCCACCTTCATTTTGTCTTCATTTTTTCTTAAAAGTACTAGTTCAGACACCATTTTAAAAGTAAGGCATAAGTACTGGCATCTGAAAAAACCTAAACGATACCCAGCCTTACTCATAGGTGCTGCATGAAAGGCAGGTAAAGTACCTCTGGGAACAGTGGGGGGGGGGCGGGCAAAGGGTTAGTTCTAACAATAAATGGATTACTTCTCAGCATCCCTAGCAAAGCTAATGCAAGGGTACTGGTGTCTCCTTCTGATAGTTGAACCTAGGATTCAGGAAGGACAATACTTATTCCTGGCCTTTCTATGGTGGGAAAGCTCTTTTCCCTTTAATGTTTGGAATAATTTAAAAATGGTACTAGTAGCACTTAATGCTCAATACTCTTTCAGGCAAAGATTAATTATGCAATAGTCAAATCTTTTGGTTTAAGATGAACGTATGATTGTACCAGTTTCCAATTTTTGCTTACAAAATGGTTTATGTATTACAGATGCACAAGAAAATTGAAGAAACATTATTGATCACACAAAGATACTCAGTATATAATTACTATAAATTTTTATTGCATTTGTATCAGTGCCAGACATTTATATGTAATTAATTTGCACGTATTGTATGATTATTTTTGTTATGAAAATATCTAGGCAGTTGACCATTGTAAATTAGAGGCTGTGCTAGTTTTTCTGGCAGTAAAAATAAGAGACCACACAAGCTGTAACCTAGTTTAAAGTGAATTCCCGGGGGAGGTGAACCATATTCATTTTTATATATATAAAGCCAGTAATGACCTTAATTGTCTATTTTTTTGAATGTGCATATACAGCTCTGGAAAAAATTAAGAGACCACTCTTTTTAAGAATCTGCATTTTCAAATCTTGGTTTAATCCTGGTTCAGCTGGCAGAAGGGTATGCTGTACACCCGGCTGCTTCCATGCTCAAAGTTTCTAAGACAGCAGCACACAAGAACAAGGTGAAGCAGGAGACACTGGCAGTAACCAAAAACCAGCCAGGTAGAAGGCAGAAGCAACTTTATAATGCCAGAGATGACCATCAACTTATTTGGCAGTGCCTCATAAATCGGATGGTGACCTCAAGTGACTTTCAAAAAGAATGGCAAACATTAAGTAGTGTGAAGTGCACTGCTAGGACAGATCGTATCAGGTTCCTAGAAGCAGGACTGAAGATCCATAAAGCAAGAAAGAAGCCAATGAGAAGCAGGGAAGAGCCAGGCTGGAGTTCGCAGAAGAATGTCTATTTTGCACAGGCACATACCCATAAATTGAGAAATGAGTGAAACTGAAAATCTTGCTGTGGTCTCTTAATTTTTTCAAAGCTGTATGAAGGGCACCATTGAAAGGAACTGGGTCGTATCTTTCTCTCGGTTATAAAACATACAAAATGAATATAGATCTTGCCTGATAAACAATTTTCTGTCAATTATTTTTGGACTTTTCTGTCAATCACAATATTCTTCCTCCACCTAGCATACCACCTGATTCTGCTTCCTTCCCTTCTGCATCTGGATCCATTTACTGCACTCTAAATGTCTTCCACTCCTGCTGCTGTTTTTGTTCAATTTACAGCAGTCACTGCACTTCCGGATTTGTCTTTTGTAGAGAGGGTTATCCTTTTGCTGGTTGGTATTGGTTTACCAGAAGATCAATAAACTGTATCCCCTTTTCAATCTGCTGTCTCCGGGTGTAACACCAGCCTTATGCCCTGTGCTGCCTAGGATCGACTTGTCCCACACTGATTCTCAGACTAGCTCAATTTGAAGACTTTTTAGGTTAATGTTATTGGAAAATAAATGCTCTTTATCTTGTTAAAGTTACTTGAATTTTAAAATCCTATACTGTATACCTTTGATTGTATGACCGAAAGTCTGGGAACAATGACCAACACTTTCTAGTATTACTGTAGAAGTTTAAGTCATGAAAAACATGTAGAAAAGTTTTAAAACAGTTTAAGACCAAAGTCGCCTTCTATTTATCACACAAACACGAACTCTAAGTAGGCCTTTGGGTCATTTGATGCCTTAAAGCATAGGTCATCTAGTACTTTTTAAAGAAAATTTATTCAAAGATAATGCCAGCCTCATTCCATATATTGGTAACGAAATAAAACCTGTGTTTTTAAAAACTGGCTTTCACTTTAAATTCCGCACATTTATGGAAAGACCTAAGAAAATTTCATCCTGTTTTCTGCCATAATTCAATGAGTTTGGTGTCTTGTCTGTTCTTTACAGTATGCGTAATACAATGCATAAAGTGGTTGCCCATTTTACTGGTTGTATTTGGCAGTGCATAGAAAGGGAAAATGTTTATTATGTAAAATATCAGATTTAAGTTTCTTAAGGTAAAGATTGTAACACACCCCCAGGATTATGCCAGTGTTGCACAGCAACAAAGATAACATTCAGTAGAATATAACTATATACAGTATAAGCATTGTTTAGAACTACTAAATGCCATGGTGAGCTCCTGTGTAAACACCATAGGCTGAAATTGCTAGAAATTCCCCACCTAGCTCTAAGCAGTACTTGAACTTTTCTTTGTATACATTTTTTTTTTGATGAATCCAGAACACACCCGGGTTAATACAAGAAGTTAGAAAGCCATTTAGCAATACCAGGGACCTGTCCTAACAAGCGGGATTTCTTGCTTAACCGGATATCTTGTCGGATTTTAGGTGCCCCAGTTTAAATGGCCTTTATCTTCATTCACTTACGTAGAGCTCAGGCTACCGTAAATCTGACAAGTTATCCGGCTAAGGAAGAAATCCTGCTTTCAGGAACAGGGCCCAGTGCTAGCCAGGGTCATTGTTAGCTATTGTCAGCAATATCAGTTGTTAACGCATTACGCAATATTTTGCACATACAGAGACCACAACAACATGTCCACAGATAGCAGTTGGACAGTACTATGTATACGATTGATTTAATGAAACACAAATAAGACATAAGTACTAATAAACAGTATACAATTACAGCTTTCTCTTCTGTTGATTAAGGGCATTTCTATCTGGAATTCTGTGGTCAGGGTTGCATAGGTTCCAGTGACTTTCTGAGTTGGAATTCCAACTTCTGAATCCAGCTGAAATTTCCAACTAGGAACTAAGAATTTCCTACTTCTGCCCTGCCCCCCGACCCTCGTTTTTCCTCCCTAGCGTGGGGTCCCCAGGAACTGGAGAAGGTTCAGCACCTTCTGACGGTGGTGAGGGGACTTACTGAGCGCGAGGCCGGCTATCTGCCCGCTGGCTCCCTGAAACTTTTCACCAGTTCCAACTGCAACAGATGGAGATTGAAGCTGTGCCCAGCACTGGGGAGCCTGGTGCCACGCCCAGTCCCAGACCGCTTTGGCCGCTGCCATGCCGTGCTCTGGAGAGGCTGCTGCCTCACCCAAGCCAGGAGAGCCTGCTTTGCCTATGTTCCAGGCTCCTGGCCCAGAGAGGGCCACTTTGCCGGTGCTCCAGTTGTCCCGGCTCAGCCCCACTCGCCTCCAGGTGTCCCGGCTCAGCCCCACTCGCCTCCAGGTGTCCCGGCTCAGCCCCACTCGCCTCCAGGTGTCCCGGCTCAGCCCCACTCGCCTCCAGGTGTTCCATCAGATCTGGCTTTGTCTCCTGATGTCCCATCTTATCCAAGTTCACTCCCTAATGTCTCGTCGGATCCAGCCTCACTGTTCCCCAAGGTCCAGCCGGGGCCCACCTTGCTGTCTTCCTCAATGTCCGGCCCATTGGCACCTGCCTTGTCTTCTGCAGACGTCCCACTGGTACCCACCTCATTTCCTGGCAGGGTCCGCCTCGTCTTCTCTTGATGTCCTGTCGGCGCCCACTTCGCTGGTCCATTAGGCACCGTCAGCACCCGCCTCATCGTCTCCTGAGGTCCCGTCTGTGCCCACCTTATCGTCTCCTGCTGTGGCGCAGGTGCCGACCTGACTCTCCAGCCACAGTCCAGCCAACACCTGACACTTCGGCTGCATCCCGGCTGACTCCCAACTCCATGCCTGCAGCCTGCCCAGGTTGGGTCAACCCTGATGACACCCAGCCAGGGGACTTGGGTTGGGACCCTCTGGCCCTTGCCTTAAATCCCGCTCTGTGGGCCCCCACTAATTAGCAGCAATCAGTGTATTTCACCTGTCCTGCTCTCTTAAAAATCCCATCTGCCCTTACACTCGGTGCATTGTCTTGTTGCATTCATAAGCTATACTGAGTGTTTACACCCTGTCTTCAGTTTCTCCTGCATTTGCGTCTCCAGGTGTCTGTCCACATCCAGCCTGGCAGAATACTTCGCCCTTGGGAAGTGCACCTAGCTGCAGGACGCCCAGGCTCAGATTAACTGAGGCCATAAATGCATACATTAATGAGGCATGCAAACAAGGTATAATTTGACCTTCTCCCCTGTTATATCTGCATTCCTCTTTGTCAAGGAAAAGGGAGTACTTCCACCATGTATTGATACCAGTTTTTCAATGTGATTACTGTAAAATGGAGGGAGCTCTTGTCAGGTATTCCTTCAGCTTTAGAACAACTTTGTAAGGCTAATCTCATCACTAAGGTCACGCTGTACCGTTCATACAATCTTAATCACATTTGACAGGGTGATGAGTGGAAGACGTCTTTCATCACGAACATGGGACAGTACGAATATCTTGTGATGCTTTACAGTTTGGCTGACAGTCCCTCCATCTTCCAGTCCTATATGAATGAGGTCCTGGCTGGAATGATTAACCAATTTGTGACTACTCATATTCATAAAAATCTGGTGTACTTGTCCTCTCCAGATGAGCATGTTCATGTACTTGTCTCTGAGAGGTGCTTCAGAGCCTTTAAGACTATCACCTGTTCATGAAGAGAGAGAAATGCAAGTTTCACCAGAGGTCATTCAAGTTGCTGGGATACCTGATTCAGCCTGGAGTGGCGGCCATGGACATAGAGATGGTTAAAGCAGTCCAAGAGTGGCCACTGCCCCATACTATTAAAGAACTGCAACATTTCCTAGGCTTTGCTAACTTCTACTGCATGTTTATCTGGGATTTTAGTGTGGTGGGCACCCCCCCTCACCTCTCAGCTTCGTGGGGAAAATGTGGTGTTGTGCTGGGTTACTTAAAAAAGTAGGTTTATGTAAGACTCAAATTTGTTTTGTTCAGTGCCTATCCAACAACCCGATCCAGAACTCCCCATCAAAAGTAGAGGTAGACACATCTGGCTTGGGAGCCATTCTCTCACAGAGACGGGGAATCCGGCCGACCCTCCCATTGGCTGACAGACCTAGGGACTTCTGTTGTCTAGGTCTAATGCCATTGGCTGGAGGGGGTTAAGTATCCCTTCATGGTGTTCAGAGATCATCGTAAGCTGGAGTACATCCAGAATTACAAAAGACTCAATGCCCAACAAGCAAGCTGGTCTCTCTTTTTTACTTGCTTTGAATTCAAAGTTTCATATCTCCCAGGGTCCAAGAATGTCAAGGCTCACCAGAATTGGGTACATGCACTGCACATTGGGAACCTGCAATGTGGGGCAGTGGTGGCTTAATGGTTAGGGAAGCACACTTGTAACTGAAAGACTGCAGGTTCGAATCCGTGACCGGCAAGGCACCACTGGGGTGCCCTGAGCAAGGTACCACCCCCAAGCACTACTCACTGCATACTGAATTAGCTGCCCCTTGCTATGTAACATATGGGTTAAATGCAGAGGACGAATTTTGTTGTTGTGTGCTGTGTTGTGGTGTGTCAACAATGACCACTAATCACTAAATAAAAATAAAATAAAGGCTGATGCCCTCTCTCGATAGTTTGATTTCCCAGAGTCTCAGGAACAGCTTGCCCCAATTCTACCTCCCTCCTGTTTTCTTGGCCACATGATTGGAGCCTGGATGAATCCCTACAGGAGGCGAACCAGTGAGAAGCATCACCGAAGGAATGCCCCCCAAGTAAAACTTATGTACCATTAGGGTTCAGGTCTGCCACCATCCACTGGGATCACATCTCACGTGGTACTAGTCACTCAGGCTCCTCCACCAATGTGCAGCTGGTTTCACATCATTACTGGTAGCCTGGTTGGAGGAAATACATTGAGGATTATGTAGCCTCCCGCTCCGAATGTACGCAACTTAAGTCCTACACTCAACTCCCGTCTGGCCTACTCCAACCCTTGACTATGCTCTCACATTCCTGGTCACATATAGCACTTGATTTTATTACCGATCTTCCATCTTCCCTGGGGAACACAGTTGTACTCACCATTGTGGACCATTTCTTGAAGACTGGCCCCCCTTCCTAAACTCCATACAGCCAGAGAACTGGCAGAATTTTCAGTGACTTGGGACTTTCAATATTATGGTACTCCAGAAGACATTGCCTCTGCTCAGGGACCTAAATTTGTCTCGTGTGCGTTCTGATCCTTCTGTTCCAAATTGAATGTTTTATTGAGTCTCTATCTAGCTATCATCCCCAGTCGAATGGCATGGCAGAGAAGCAATCAGGAGCTATCCAATGCCCTGTGGTTGCTGTGCCCGAGCCGCCCCACAGAGTGGCTTCAGTATCTTCCCTGGGCGGAATATGCTCAAAACCCCTGAGGTATTCATGACACACAACTGACCGCTTTTCAGTGTCTCCTTGGATTTCAGCCTTCGTTGTTCCCCTGGGACTCTCTGCCTAGCAACGTTCTGCTGATCGAAGAATGGTATACAATATGTAAAGGTGTCTGCGGGCCCAAGCACAGCAATAGAAGATCCACGCCTACCGTCAGCACCACCCCGCTCCTTCTTACCAGCTGAGCCAAAGTGTATGGTCATCTGAAATTGCCTGAAATTACCTACCTGCCGTAAACTTTAAAGGGCCATTTTGAGTGGTATGCAGATTCTGCCCAGTCTCGTACCATTTGCAGCTGCCCAGCATCTACTGCATCTCCCCTACCTTTCATGCATCGCTGCTCAAACCTGTCTGCTATAATGGTATCCATCCTCCCTCCGGGCCTGCTATGCCACTACCGCCCATCCTGCTAGATAAGCGGAGTAGGCTCCAGTATCTCATTTACTGGGAAGGCTATGGTCCAAAGGAACAGTCTTGGGTCTGAGCAGGGGATGAACTCAACCTGGACTTGGTAGACCTACTCTACTCTCTTGAAAATCCCCATCTGCCCTAGCACTCAGTGTGAAGTACTGTTGCCAGCCATGAGGCGTCCTGAGCATTTACAATCTTCAATCTCTCCTGCTTCCTACTTGCCCTGTCAGCTCCTCCCCATCCACTTCCTTGTGTCCCTCCAATTTGCCTCATGACATCATCCCCTGTCTTTTGTGCCTCAGTAGGACAGATCTCCCTGGCATCAAACCTTACAGGACCCATGACCCCAACTATGATTCAAGCCAGTTGATTTCACTTTTGGTTACAAGTGTTTCTAGATAAACCCCTGGTTCTCCCATATTTGGAACTCATGGTCTTTGCCCATACCCAGCCTGCATTACAGATTAAACCAGAAATATTAAACATTATGAATTCTGGTGAGTGCATGTTCATTCCCTAATTCAAAGCTGTTCTGTTATTAAGTTGCTATGTCTAGTAGGAGTAACAGGTCAGATATTGATATATTCCTCAGGGCAACACTGATACAGAGCATACATGCACAACATTTGTTGCATCTCACGCTAGACTAATTCATAATTGTAGCAATGGAACATCTTGTGCTCCAACTATTGCTAAGCTTGAAATTTGTAATGATGAATAGCTATAATTTTAAGGAGTGATTTAAGATTTATTCCTTCAATACGCTTGCAAAGTTGAGGAATGATAAATGGAACATTTAATGGGAGGTTATGACCTGCTCGTACGATCCTTGTGTGTGGTCACGCCCCCTCATCACCACGTGTGCTACCCCGATTGTGACCAGCTGTTTCCTGTCAGTTTGATTTATCTTGTGTATTTAAGTCCACGTCTGAGTCCGTATCCCCAGATCTGTCATTGACGTTGTCTACCGTGTGTATTCCGTGTTGCCTGCCCCATTAAACCCTGCATTTTGGAGCTTTGCCTGCTGACGTGTTGCTTCCCCGCTTCCTGTCTGCTCGCTCCCGCACAGATCGTGACAGAATGACAGATCCCGAAGACGAACTTCCGCGGATCGAAGAGCAGCGCCTTGGTGTGCTCCAAGAAGTTTTATATTGATTGAATCTACCCGAGGTCCGGGAGGATCCCGTAGCCGTTGATTTAGCCAGCCGGAGCGGGACCCTCTTGGAAAAGATGTCTCCGCCCAGGAACGCGCAGCGCGTCATCGCGGAAGTGCGTGAAAATCTCTGGCAGGTAGCAGAACGGGTGACAGAGAGACGGCTCCAGCTACTGTTACTCCAGCTACTCCAGCTAAGGCTCCAGTCATGCCAGGCCAGCCCGGCGCGCCTGACCTGCCTGCTGCCGCCGCTACGCCCACAGCCTGCCTGCCTGTCTGTCTCACCGGCTCCACCCGTCCTGCCTATCTCGGCTGCAGCCTCCCTGCAGCGGCCTCACCTGAGGTCCCGACGCCAGCGGCACCATTTGCTATGCCCGAGACCCCGGTTCCGCCTGCAGCTATGCCCGCTGTCCCGGTTCCGCCCGCAGCTACACCCGCTGTCCCGGCTTTGCCCGCAGTTACGCCCGCTGTCCTGGCTCTGCCCGCAGCGCCCAAAGCTCCCAGGCCTCCGCCTCTTGCTCTGCTTGAGGCTCCCAGGCCTCCGTCTCTTGCACTGCCCGCTGCGTCGCTCGAGACGCCGGCGCCGCCCTCTGCTGCCCTTGAGGCCCCTGCTGCGCCTCCTGCTATACCCGGGGCCCCAGCTGCGCCTCCTGCTGTGCCCGCTGTCCAGGCTCCTAGGCCTTTGCCTCCGCCCTATGTCCAGGCGGCTCCACCCGCTGCTTCGCCCGAAGCCCCGGCTCCAAAGGCTCCGGCGTCACCGCCCTCCGGGCTTCTGGCTGCGCCTGCGGCCCCACCTCCTCCTTCACCTGGGGCTCTGATGGCTCCGCCCGCAACGACCAAGGTCCTGGCTCCGCCTCTAGCTCCACCCGAGGTCCCTAGGCCTCCGCCTGAGACTCCTAGGCCTTCGCTGCCTCCGCCTCCAGCACCGCCCTGAGTCTCGACGACTTCACCTGCGCCTGCAGTCCCAGCTCCGCCTGCTGCGCCGTCCTCAGTCACGGCTCCGCCAGCTGCGGCCTCCAGGCGGCCAGTGCAGGTGGCTCACCCCTTTGTGGGGACGCGCTGGGCTCTGAAGAAGGCCAGGCCTGGGGGGGGACTACTATCCCACGGATCCCCGAGATCCTCCAGCAGACGGTACCCGCTCCCACGACGCAAACCCCAGTTCTGGCCCCAGTGGTCTCTGTGCCACCTGAGACGTCCTCGGCACCTCCGGCCCCAGATCCCCCAGTTCCGGACCTGGCTCCAGCCTCACCAGCTTCCCGGACTCTGGGCCCTGGTCTCCAGGAAGGCCAGGGCTGTAGGGCCACCGCTCTTCCTTCCTTGCTGGGTGGAGAGGAGGAGCTCGAAGGGGGCTCCTCCAGGACTTCCTTAAAGGCCCCAACGGACTCCCCCCGAGAGAGGACTCCTCCGCCGTCGCCCCAGCAGGGTAGACCCAGACCTGGGTCTCGCCTGTCGGTCTCCCATAGGGGGATGGGGGCACAGGCGTAAAGGCCAGGTTCCGCCCTGGCTACCTCCTTTGGATTCAGCACGGCGGTCGTCTACGGCTCCCCGGGCCCCGGCCAAGCCTTCACCTGTGGATTCCCCTCTGGGAGCTCATCGACAGCCGGCAGTCCTTTGTCCACCGCCATGTTGGCCGCCTTCGGGTTCCCCCACGGCGGCCCAGCGTTGGAGGGCGCCTTCCCCGGCTGTGGCTGCGACATCGCTGGCCGCGGCTTCCCACTCCTTAGCGTCTGCTCCGCCTGTCTCTCTGTCAGATTCCTTGCCCCCAGCATTGTCCCCTCTGGCTCCATCCACCTGTCCGCCCGTGACCCCTGCGGCTGCCATCCCTCACACGTCAGGGTTCCCTTGGGCTCCCCGTTGTCCGCTGTCCTTTGGTGTTCCGTTTCCTCCTGTCTCCACCCCTCATCCCTCTGTGCTTCCTGTCTCTGTCCCTCGTTCCTCTGTGCCACCTCTGTTCACTCCCAGTCCTGTTGTTCCTCCGTTTTTTGTTTCCCTGGCATCTCCCTGGTTGGTTTGTCTGTCTGCATTCCCTGTTTTATGTCAAGTCCTGTCTTACATCCTGTCCCTGTGCCAGTTCTGTGTGTCCATTCTGTTCCCGGTCTCCCGTTAACGTTCTTGCTTTTGTTTTCCAAATCCGGTGCTCCCGGTTTCGTCTCGTCCTTCGCCTTGGAGGGAGGCTCTGCTATGACCCGCTCGTACGATCCTTGCGTGTGGTCACGCCCCCTCATCACCACGTGTGCTACCCCAATTGTGACCAGCTGTTTCCTGTCAGCTTGATTTATCCTGTGTATTTAAGTCCACGTCTGAGTCCGTATCATGACACAGACAAATTAGGCCACAAATTGCAAGAACAGAAAGACCGTCTCTTTAAACAGTCACCCCTGATCTTTTTAATCTTGATATATTTTTATGTATTAGACCACCACATCTGAAAAAAAACTGGTTTCAGTTCACAAGCAGGATAAAATATTTACTCAGCAGTTACTATATTAAGCACACCTGCCTGATCATGAGTAAGACCTCCTTTTGGTATTTTAACACCATTCAGTGACTTGTGTGTGTTCCTGTTCTATGGATATCTGGACATTTTCCTTTCTCTTTAACAAGAGGTTTGTACCCTCAGAACTGCCACTGTCTTTTGTTTATCACTTTACTCCCTGTAATACCACTACAGTGCTTGAATATCCCAGGAGGTGGTGCTGTTTCTGAGGTGTGGAAATCACCTCTTAAATCATGTCTTGCTTTAGTTGGCCATATACGTCAGAGGAAATCAATGGAATCAACGTCATTTTGGCAAACAATGTCATATAATGTGTAATCATTGCAGTGATCACTGTTTCGGCGCATCACCTGTGCAGGGTCCCCAAGGCGACATATATGTAACACAACAGTGCTGGTCAGTAGGATTAATTATGCAATTACTGGCATGCTTTGCACTCCACTGTGCATAGCTGTGAATAGTGTAAATTAATATGTGTACTTCTGTTAATAGTCAATCATAATAGTGGGGGGCAGCATGTAGCTCAGTGGGCTAAGCCTCTGTGCCTGTGATCAGAAGGTCACCAGTCAGTTTAAGCCCAGCCACAGAACACCTGTAGGTCCTTGAGCAAGGCCCCTACCCCCAGCTCTCCAACCACTGCTATGGGTGGCTGCCCTTCACAGCCAGCTTGCTCTCACCTACAGAGAGCAAGCTGGGGGAGGCAGAGAGAGGAATTTCCCCATAGGGATCAATAAAATAATAATAATTATTAATATTGGTTAGTAGTTAAATAGTAATAGGTAACAGTAAATGTCAGAAAAGTCAAATATTTGGTGTGAAATGTGTGTGCAAGTAACCATGAGTGTTGTATAAAGGTGTCTGGCTTCCCTGTCTGTGCTGCTGCTAGTGTTAAATCAAATAGTGTCTGTTAATTAAAAGAGAGTAACTTCCATTGTAAAACAGCTGTTATCTCCTTTACTAAAATGACTCACACACTCGCCACAATACATTTATTTGCACTCTCTGCATGGGTCTACTGCATTGAAAACATTTGCGCCCTTTAGGGTTGTGGCATGACATAGAAGGAATAGGATGGCGGCATAATTTAATACATGCAAAAGATTGTTCTAGATGTTTGACTTCATTTTGTCCAGGCATCATTTGAAGTATACAGCCACCATTAGCCTAACCGTAACTGAATGTCTTCATTGCTCTTTGCCCATTTTATAGTCTGAGTAGTAGTCCCATGATTCTTTCTTAGGAGAAGCAAAATGTTTGTGTTAATGAGCATGTTTGTCTAAAAAAATGGCCACACGCTCACAATGAAAATATGTTACTGTTAATGCAAATATTGTCATGACTTCCACGGAGAAGCAGCACCAAAGCCGTAAAATAAGGTAAACGAGGGTAAACGCAGGAACTGTGGTCCAGACCGACACAGGGGGCGCTGATGAAGTAGCAGGCAGACCAGTCTTGGCCGTCCACTCGGGGGAAGCAACAACAATATGGGCTTCGGGCGCACACTCAGGGGAAGCGCCAGCAATGTGGGCTTCGGGCGCACACTCAGGGGAAGCAGCAGCAATGCGGGTTTCGGTCGCATACTCAGGTGCGGGTGTGGCCGGGCGGTGCACCTTGGGAGCCGGCGCAGCGAGAACTTCGGACACCGGCTGGGGAGGATTGGAGGCTGGCGACCCAGGGGTGATAAACACCGCCGGGTCAAGCATTGTGAGGCAAGACTCACGGTTCCTCCTTTTCTTCTTGTGTGGTTTTGGTCGGAGCAGGTTCAGGCAGTTCCAAAGGGAAACAGGGCAAGCCACAGTCCAGGGATACCTGCCTGATCATCGTCTCCGCGACTCCGCTTCTCAGCTGTAGGAGGTTTTGTTGTACCTCCTCCACAAGAGGCAAGTCCTCAGCCAGGGAAATCTCCTCCAAAATATCCCTCCCGAACCTCAGGCTGTTGCAGCCAGTACAAGATCTCATCTAGGAGACCGAGATAGTTCTCCTCAGTCAGATGAGACGTCTTGTTCAGGAGTCCGGTCATTCTGTCATGACTTCCATGGGGAAGCAGCACCGAAGCTGTAAAATCAGGTAAATGACGGTTTATTCGGAAGAAGACAAATCAGGAACATAGAATAAACGAAGGACTGACGTCAATGACCGGACTCCGGAAACAAACTTAACCCTCTGTGCAAAAGGGGTAGGAAACACACTTTCACTGACTGGGGCATGATCACACATTTCTTCAAATATCATGAACTTAATTCATGGCAAATAAATTATTTCTT
>JAODKC010000095.1:32535922-32547298 GCA_026777985.1 Mormyrops attenuatus | reverse complement strand
AGTTAGGTTCTCCCCAAACGAGCTTGATGGGCCGAATGGCCTCCTCTCGTTTGTAAATTTCTTATGTTCTTATGTTTGATAGTATTTCAACTTAAATGGAAACAATTTTTCCCAGTATCAATGGAACCAAACAAAAGCATTTTTTTCTTTTTTCATCTGTCAGTATTTCACCTTTCTTCAGTATTCCAAAAAATTATGAAGTCAAAATGAAGAAAGGAGGAAATTCTTAAATGGATAGGAAGTTTGCCATTGATTGAAACTTACATATTTGACAGCAACATCAAATCATCATTGGACAATGATGCCACATGCATTGCGACAATGGGTGTTGTTCTTGTCCAAATTGCATTCTTACTTCTTAGTCTACCACACATTTATCTTCTCACTGTCCCTCTACTTCCTCTAGAAATGTCTATTACTTGATCCATGTTTACAAAGGAAATTATTTCAAAGATTCCCACCAGTTTTACTGAAAACAAAACATCTGGGTGGGTTTTTCAGCTGAAATGGAAATGAATTATATTTGGTACAATGAACATGTGGAAAATGGGCTCCATACAGAAAAAAGAAATGAAAGTCAAAAAAGAAAAACCAAATCAAAATGAGACTACAGCTTCTATCTCCTGTCTCTCTTCATTTTCTCCAAAGCAAAAGACACACAAAATCTCATAGGCCTATCAACATCCCTTTAAGCTTAAAAAGATATCTCATCAAGCGTTAAAATACTCCTCAAATTGTCTGAGCTTTTGCATCTGATCAAAGTAGAGAAATTAGAGATCTCTCTTTATAAGCTAGTCTACAGTCATGGGCCAGGGGTTTTGAGAATTACACAAGTTTTGGCTTTCACAAAGTCTGCTGCCTCAGTTTTTATGATGGCAATTTGCATATACTCCAGAATATTATGAAGAGTGATCAGATGAGTTGTAATTAATTGCAAAGTCCCTCTTTGCCACGAAAATGGACTTAACACACTGTCAGGCTGATTGAGTTAGAATAGCAGACTGTATGCTTTAAAAGGAGGGTGGTGATTGAAATCATTGTTCTTCCTCTGTTAACCATGGTTACCAGCAAGGAAACATGTGCAGTCATCATTGCTTTGCACAAAAAGGGCTACCATCAGTCCTGTGTCATGCCACCAGTAAAGCATCCTAAGGCCATTTATGTGTAGGGTTGCTTCTCTAGTGGGCTCACTCACAATTTTGCCTAACATAGCCATGAATAAAGAATTGTACCAAAACATCCTCTGACAGCAACTTCTCCCAACCATCCAAGAACAGTTTGGTGATGAACAATGCCTTTTCCAGCATGTTGGAGCACCATGCCATAAGGCAAAAGTGACAACTATGTGCCTTGAGGAACAAAACATCAACATTTTGGGTCCATGGCCAGGAAACTCCCCAGACCTTAATCCCATTGAGAACTTGTGGTCAACCCTCAAGAGGCGGGTGCACAAACAAAAACCCACAGATTCTGATTCCAAGCATTGATTATGCAAGAATGGGCTCTCATCAGTCAGGATTTGGCAGAGAAGTTGATTGACAGCATGCCAGGGTGAAAAAGAAGGGTCAACACTGCAAATATTGACTCTTTGCATTAACTTAATGTCGTTGTTAGTAAAAGCCTTTGACACTTATGGAATGCTTGTAATTATACTTCATTATACCATAGAAACATCTGACAAAAAGGTCAAGTTTAAATACTACAAACTTTGTGAAAACCAATACTTGTGTCATTCTCAAAACTTTGCCCACGACTGTATTATCATTGCAGTGAGTTTCAAATGCCTTCTTGAAACTGATATTTGATGAGAGAATAAAAAAAGGTTTGTTTATGCTAGGTTTGTGCAGCAAAAATAAATATCAGTGCTTAAATGAAATCCAGGTCCTTTTAATTGAAATGGTAGTCCACAAATCCTGTCCTAGCTCATAGTGTCCTTCCTGACATGGATTATATGGTAACACTACTGAAGTTGTAGTCTTAATATGTCAGTTAGTGAGGAACATATACATTTGCATCGTGACTTCACCTGGCGGGGCACTTCATAATGAACCTAATGACATGTACATACACTGATGTGCAAAAGTCCGAGGCAGCCAGAGAAAATGATGGTCTTTTTGTTGGTGTAAAACTACAATGTTATGCCTGTCAAAGTGCGTTAGCTCAACCATTTCTTCTGCTAAAATCACCCCATACAATATGTCACGCCCAATCATGCCATTCCTCCTGTGTGCCACGCCCCCTTGTTTGCCTTGTGTGGAATCCTCGTGGTTACCAGCTGTTGCTAGTTTTGTCTAATGATCCAGTGTATTTCAGTGCTTCCCTGTTAGTCTTTCCTCACTCTGGTCATTAATGTGTTAACATTGCTAGCTCTGTGTTCCTGATTGTGTCGCCTACAATAAATCCAGTGTTTTTGCCCCTAACTTTTGGATTCCCACGCCTGTTTCCCTGCCTTGCACTCTTGCTTTGTGACACAATACACTAGTTTTTTTTTTTTAACCTGACCCCTAGCACACCCCGTATAGCTAATCTATCTCATTGACTTTAAACTAAATAAATTAAATGTGCTGGTGGTGAAATTGAATAAATACATGGGATGGCTGAGGTGCCCCTGAAGAGAGGTTAGGGAACTGAAGCGGTGTTCTTGTTGTCCTGCAACTAGATATCAGTAACTTTCTGGAGAACAGAAGAAATTCTTACTAGTTTTTGTGTTACTCTTAATTTGCATATACAGATGCTCCCCTACTTACGAACATTCAACTTACGAACTTTCAGACATACGAACGAAGAGGATCTTTAAGTCCAAATTGTGTTCCCGTTTCCTGTCCGCAACATCTATTTTTTTTCTGCACTCCAGTTCTGCCTAGTACGACTTCTGGCTGCTACTCCCGCCGCACAGCCGCGTAGCGTGCGTACTCCCAGCATCCTAGTTCTTAGTACTTGCATATACCGTTAAAATGATGGTGAATAATGACTTACGAACATTTCAATTTACGAACGGCCGTTCGGAACGTATCTCGTTCATTGATAGAGGAGCATCTATATTCTAATGTTATGCTGTGTTTTTGTTCTGAACAAATGTGCACTTACTACCCAAATAAATAGTTTCAAACATTTCTTTTGACTGCCTAAGATTTTACACAGTATTATATGTGGATATCCAAAAAACTTTGACAGCGAATTATATAAGTTATAGCTTTATTAAAGCCATCTTGTTTAAACTGGATACGGGTAGCTAATGTTTTTCATCAATTACCCAAGGGTACCATGTCTGTTTATCACCCAGCCAGTGAGTCCATTCAGTGAGAGCAAGGTGCTGTTATAGCGTTTTTCCTGTCCTATTGCCTCGTAGACTCCAGATCCTTGTTTTTTAAGTCAATCATGCCCTCTCAAGATGGTGAGTGTGGGCTCCAGTATGAGGATCTACAAACCACTGGGTATGATTCACAGTAAAGTGGGTGCAGCCCAAGTTTCCTAAGGCATGTATGTAAGCTCATCATTCTTCACTGATTAGTATAGTTCCTGGACACACATGAGGATGCTGTAACTTTCTCTTCACAAGTCTCAGAACTGGAAATCATTGTTTATTTGTTTATTCTTTATACTAAGCATTCCAAATACCCACTTCTTTCTCCTCCAAGATTCAGCAACTCTCCTGCGAACACACTGTTGGAGTAAGATTTCACTATATTGGATCTAGAAAGAATTAGTGCAATGGCATTAATAAAGTATCACCATTCAGTAATCCCCTAGCTTCAGAGCCACCATGTGACCAAAGGCTAGCCATCCACTGAATAAGTTAAATGCCATTACACTTAGCTGAAATTTAACTGTAGCTGTTAAACACTGAATTGAACATTAAACGCTAAGATGTAATGGAATTTATTGAAAAAAAATCAAATACGTGTTTTCAACCCACCAGACCAAGCCATCTGAAGTAACATTTCACCTTTTCATCTTCATGTCATGACTCCATCTCAGACACTTGACTGTTCTTTCTAACAACTTTCATTTACTAAGCTTTTTTTTGTCCTGTCCGACACTTGAAATAGAAGGAGCAGTAATTTGGTAGTCAAGTTCACTGTGTTTGTAATTGCCAATGTTGGCTAGATAGGACCAGCACTAACCAATTTCCTGGTATCACTACAACATCAAGTAGGTTGGGGCCTAACTGAACATAAAGAGTCTGGATTGGTAGAATAATTTAGGTTTTGCTTTTGCTAAGAGTCTGTATCACGAAGGTGGATCTCTTGCTTAGCTGGATAACTTGACAAAGTTATCACAAGTTTTCTGCTAAGCAGCTAGACCCTGCTTCGTGATACAGACTCTGAGAGAACCTCAAAAGTTTATTCAATGTTTATCAGGTATTTAAATTGTTGACCTGCATTCTCTTAAAGGAACAAAACAGAAACAGGAAACCTGTGACCACACACTTAATTCTTATAGTAAATATATGTATTTAAGATTATTTTATCTCTTTTAGATCTAAATATTTATCTAGTCCACTACTACTGTTGCATTTCTTTAGCTCATGCAAAGTTTCTTTATGAATGTGGTTTTGATTTAAAAAAAGGATAATTTTCTAAATCAGATTGTATATTTTTCTGTGTGTTTTGGGGTCTAATGTGTTTATATGATATGATAAATTGACAACTGAATAATCAGGTCATATTGGTTAGGTTGTGCTGAAAATAATTTCAGACACTTGTATGGTAAACACTTTAAATGTGATGTTTAATGCCAAAATCAGACACATCCAAAATCCAGTCCTTTTAAATGTTAAGTTATAGGATGCCACACAATTCTTGCTAATAATTCAATCGGTATCAGTAAGATAGCCCATGTTCTTCTGATTAAAGATATGGCGATTTCTAGACTTCACGGGGTTTATAACTATCTAGAAACACTAGAATTTGATGTTTATTTATTTACTATTGGCCCAATCCCAAACCAGTCCCTACACACGCTTCAGCACTCCGCCTTTGTTTGGGAATTCCCGAGACCCGTTGCCATGTTGAAGTGTGTCTCAAAGCAGCAAGGGATAAGGGGGAGTGGTTGATTATGTCAACCTGAAGCGAGTCAGCAATGGTGGCTCGCGCAATTCCACTACCACTTCCATATCCCACAATTCCTAGCGCACAGGAAACAGAACAGCATGAACAAAGACATGGAGGACAGTGCATCGCCATATAAATGTAAGTAAAAAAACAATTACATGTTAAACTGTTATATTGTGTTAGAATTAATAGTGTTGACTGTATGGTATTAATGCAACTAAATGCATATGTTATGGAATTTTACATTTTCAAAGAACAGTTTTTACAAACTAACTTATAGGCATTAAAGTAATACATCTTTTCTTTAGTCAAACTCTATTAATCGGAAGATACATCACATTGCTGAAAATCTCAGCCAGATTTGTGGCGTGGATAGGAGAGGCTGATGACTGTCGCTAAAAATATCCACTACGTTAACTTATGTGTGGCCATATGGTGCAATTTCCTGTCATTTTAGGGACAGTGCAGAAGACCAAAGACATCATTAGACTCAGAAGTGCAAAAGAGTCAACGTTTACCAAAAAAAGGAATGCTGCTAAACAGGCATGGGAGTATGTAACGATAGAGGGTGTTTTCGTACATATTTCCCCACAAATTCTATAAAACCAAACCATTAGCAACATTCAACAAAATTAACTCCAAATATAGCGTCTCAGTTGTCATGAACACGTGTCCTGTTTATATGTGCGATTTCATTTAAGATTGTCATTTCAATGTTAACTGTTGTCTTTGGAGACCCCAAGTAAATTTAATTGAAGGTTAAAGGATATTTCTTTGGTCTGGACCAAAACTGCAGTTCTGTAAAACCAAACTGAGCTTCTGTAAAACCATTCCTATAACTGTCAATGCAGTGCTCACAGTATTCTTTATTATCTGCAGGTGTTTGATGAAGGACATGGGGCTGGAGGGAGAAGTCATGGCAAAACAAGCAGCAAAGAACTGGGAAAATTTGAAGTACAAGGTAACAGAACATTAATTTTTGTAATTGTTATTAAAACGTAATGCATTACTGTTGAATTTGTTGAGTTCAATGTAATTATCTAAAGACACACAAATTATTTAGAAAGTAAGCTTATCTACGTAACCCTGTCAAGTGTGGGTAACCCTGCACCTGATCTCAATTATCCTGCAGGAGCTCATTCAGCACTTGAAACTCTAATGTAATATCACAGTATTATTGAATAATTTGGCAAAAGACAATGGTAAATTTCAGATTGTTGGTGGAAGCAACAAAATTGTTTGAAATCAATCATGTTATTTTGATACGCTTTGAGATACCTTCGAACTGGCTCAGGGACAGATCAGGGTGAGGTCACAGCTGCCAACTGGCCATATTATATTGAGGTCAAGACCTGCAATTTCCCCCCCTACCCTTATTAGGTCGTGCACATCAAGTCCAGGGTGCACGAAAAGAAAATGATGCAGTGAGTCTAGATGCTACAGATACCATACCACCGACAATAATCCCAAGAACAGCAACAGATTCGTCCACTTCTCCCTCCCCTTCCACTTCAAGCAGTCCAGCAATTCAAGTGCAGTGTCCTGTGCCTAAGACACCAACTCCTAAAAAACGCAAAAGGCATTCATCTGTAGTGTTAGAGTTCCTCAGGAAAGAGTCAGAAAAAGAGGATAGGCGGCAAGCTGAGGCAGCAGCACAAGCAGAAAAATTTCTCAGCTTGTTTGAGAAAGTGGTAGAGAAAATGTAAGGGTGTTTTTATACCCTTCCACAAAGAGATCACACCGTACACCGGTTTACCTTTTGTGTTGCTCTGAAGGTGTTTTGACGAATGTAATTCCTGTGTATCTCTTCACAGCAGTCATACATTGTGCAATTGCATGTTTTTTGCAAAGATAAAGAAGTAATTTAACTGAATCAGTTTTGTGTCTTTATTCATACATAATACCTATGATACAGAGTTCAGTGACTATTATACAATTGTCTGTTTTTCAGGCAGATCGTTACTTTGGTTGCATTTGTATTTACAAAAAAAAAAGAAAAATAAGTAAGTACGGTCAAATGGAAAACACAGACGGAGTGTTTTCTACGGAGTGAAAATGTTAATTCGCCAGCTATTGACACATTTAGCTTGCTTCAGAGGTATCATGGACAAACTGAAATGTAATCAGGTTCCACCAAGTGTTGTGCTGTGATGCTTGCTGCAGACAGGTGGGCAGCCATCCTGTCTCTGATGTGGCCCCCAGAAGACTCTGCTTCAAAGGGCTTAGGTAGCAGAGGTGGAGCTTCGGCGGGTGTTAGGTCCATGACATCCCAGATGTCATTATTTTTTAAGCACAAGTTATGAAGAAATGCACAAGGGTTGGACTGACCTCCAGTGCCTTGAATAGTGTGGACCTCCATCTGGCTTTCATCATTCCAAAGGATTGTTCAATGACAGAACATGATCGTGGTTGAAGCGCTCCTGGACTCTCCCATGCAGTGGTTCTTTGTAGGGTGTGATGATAGTTATTGTTTTTTCCAGACAAGGGTACCTTCCATTCCCAAGAATAACATATCCAGGAGGTGGATACAAGGCATGCCTCTACACTGGGCTGTTCTTTAACACCCTTGAATCATGCACAGACCCTGGATATCCAACAAAGATGTCTAGAAAGCAGCCTCATGAATCACAAATAGCTTGCATCTGTACAGAAAAAAACTGTTTGTAATTCAGATAATCAACTCTGTACTGATTCCCAGGTGGCTATATGCGTATGTGGCACCCATCTATTGCACCAACAACATTACTGAAGGCTGCATGACCTGCAAGTGTCAGAAAACCTTGACAGATTTCTGGAAGTTCAGCTAGGCTTGGGAGAGAGACCAGGCTTTTCAACTTTGCCTTGATTTCACTGGCAATCCTGTGTACCACTCTGTGTACTTAGTGCTGGGCAATATATCGAGTTTTTAAAATATATCGATATATTTTCATACGAGATATAGGATTACACAATATCTTTTATATCGATATAGTTTATGTTGCGGTGAAATTATACTAAGAGGTCCGGCAGATCGCTTTTTTTCCCCATCCATCTGTATGTCACAACTTCGTTGCCCCTCCCCCACTACGCGAGTCTGGGAACAATGCGCCCCTCCCCCCAAAACGTGTAGTGAGCGACAAGATGGAGGCATGTCTGGACGGAACTGCTGAAGAGGACCTTGTGGTAAAGAGGAAAAATAATGGCTCTATTATTTGGAGATGGTTTGGGTTCAAAGTGGCAGATGAACAGCAGAATAAAGTTTTCTGTAGAGAATGCCGAAAACACGTTCCAACAAAAGGTTCGAGCACGACTAATCTCTTCCACCACCTACAGCAGCACCATAAAGTACAGTATGAAGAGTGTGTTAAACTGCGTGCTGCAACTCTCCCGCCTCCTGAAGCCTCTCCGCCTCCTGCCCCGAAACAAACCACCGTACAAAATTCATTTACTCGTTCTGTGCCTTATGAAAAGAAGAGTGAGAAATTGGGCAATATTACTAAAGCAGTGGCCTTCCATATCGCTAAGGACATGGTCCCAATCGCGACTTTCGAACATGACGGCTTCATACAGCTGACCCAAGTTATCAGTTGCCCAGTCGAAATTACTTAGCGAGAGAAGTACTGCTAAAAATGTATACCAATGTGAGAGAGAGCCTCGCCGCCTGGCTGGCGAAAGTGTCTCACTTTGCGCTGACCACCGACATGTGGTCCAGCTACAGGACCTGCGAGCCATACATGACGGTGACAATACATTTCATGAAAGACTGGGAAATGAAAAGTGCCTGTCTGCAAACCAGCTACTTTCCCCAAGACCACACCGGGGAGCATATAGCCAAGGCCCTCCAGGACGTCCTCGCAACCTGGAAGCTCGAGCCGACGGGACTGGTTGCTATAACAACCAACAACGCCAGTAACGTTGTCAAAGCGGTGCAGCTGAACGGGTGGCTGAGAATGCTTTGGACACAGGCTTCATCTGGCTATTGGTGAGTGCAATATTGATTAAACTGATTTTAAATAAGAAAAAAGTTGCCAGGAATTAGATTCAGTATAAACTTTGTTTGCAGCAAGAACCACACAGCGTAATTATGCCTGTTGACCACAACACAATATATTTGAAACGTGAAAAAGCTATCATTTCTGAAATCTAAAGTGTGTTCCATAGACTACCAGACCTATTGGAGTGTGTGCATTTATTGTGCATATACTGTGAGGTTTGTGACAGTTAATGATAGCACTAGCTGAGGGGAGACAAGGCTATATTTTTGAGATTGCATGATCGTAAAATATATACAAATATAAATATACAGCTGTTTCAGTGCTTTAGTGGTAATACTAGTGCAAAACAGTTTAACTAACATTTGTAGTTTACACATTACACAACACAAGTCTATATCCATTACAAGCAGAATAGACTGTATGCTAAGCTAAGCGCTACTATAACACAGCTTACTTCCTGATTACGGAGTCTTGGATAGGACATTTTCATCACGTTTTCGTAAAACAGGCCACTTCCAGAATGGCTAGAAGCTGGTCATTTTAGGTGCTAAAATTAGCCAAATTTGGCTCAACAGTGATCAAACTTCACTATTTCTTCACCTAAAATGATCAGAAACTATTTTTCCATTATTAATGTTATGGAGTAATCAAAAGAATAATATAATAACTAAAAAAAAAGGTGCATTGCTGGATGTCACAAGTTTATTCTGTATCATTGTTGGATTCAAAATGATTTTCCACCTGGCACAAATCTGAAGTTGCCTTTTAGTGATCTGCCTCTTTATACAATAAATTAAAGTGACTATTAAAGTGTTTTTCAATTTTGTTACAGGTCAAGGTATGGATGATTCCCGCATTACCTGGGCTATCTCTCTGTGTAAGAGAGTTGTCAGCAGCTTCTCCTACAGCTGGAAGAAGAGGAGAGAACTGGCTGAAATGCAGGTGCAGTTGGGTCTGCCGGGTCACCAGCTCGTCACAGAAGCAGCCACTCGCTGGGGCTCAAGGCTGCAAATGATTCAAAGAGTCCTAGAGCAGGAAAGAGCGCTTGCTAAGGTCCTGTCTGCTGATAAGAAAACCAGACATCTTGTTCCCACCTGGCAGGACATAGAGGTCCTGGAGGCAGTTCAGAAAGCTCTGAGACCCCTTCAAGACTTCACTGATGCCCTTTCAGGAGAAGACTACGTGACTCTCTCTTACGTCAGACCTGTGCTACACCTGTTTAACACTAGTCTCCTGGCACATGAAGAGGGGGATACTGAGCTCTGTAAATACATCAAGACCAGCATTGTGGATTACCTCAACAATAAATATGCAGACCCACCCACCAGTGACCTGTTGGACATTGCTTCTTTTGTGGATCCACGGTTCAGGGCCAAATACATGCAGAGTGAGAAAATGGATGCACTGAAACATAAAGTCATCTTGTTATTACTTCATAGAAAATAATATCGAGATATATATCGCATATCGCCATTTACCAAAAAATATCGAGATATGATTTTTGGTCCATATCGCCCAGCCCTATGTGTACTGTAGATCATGGTACTCCAAAAGCATTTGCCACTGCCTTGAATGACAAGCCATGAGCCAACCAGTACACAAATAGCAGGACCTCCATTTCTTTTCCCCAGCCATGGTCTCTTGGTGCTGTTATACTCTGCATCAGAGCTGACATGGACCGTCTGCTCACCTGAAAATGTGGCCTTAAGCTTGCCTCTGCATTACAATAAACACGGAGTACAGGTACAGAGTGATTAAGTTTGGTGTATGACATCTGTTTGTTTTCCTGAAAGAAAAAAAATACACAATGTCATGTTCTTGATAGTGTAATAATCGGATTCTAACAGCACTGTGAAATACACATAGAAAGTCTATGTTACATGCTATAATTCATCGCTGCAGAAAAAAAAATTAGGAAAGCAGCTATTTGTAGCTGGTCAGAACAAATAGATTTTATCGTGATCCAATTAAGAGAGATTTTGGGTACTTTTCAAAATAGAAACCAAGCGAAGAAACGTTTGTATGCAACTCGATCAACATCACACCAGCAATAACAATTTATGTTTCATATTTGCCTGTTTTTTTCTCTACAGATCTGATCTGGTATTTGGTACAGAAGTAATGCGTAATCTTTTATGCGTGTAAACTAAGTTAGCTATGGTAGAAATTGTACAATCGTCAACATGACACGTGTACATACTTCAAATTGCTCAGTCAGTGCAATAAGACGACGTAGCCGTCGCCTTCTGGTATTAGATAAACTTGCTTTTCTAAATAACTGATATGTCATTAAAGAAAATACAATACAGCTTCTTGATGGATCCATTTTGTCAAATCACTACGTAATG
>JAODKC010000095.1:32488871-32505182 GCA_026777985.1 Mormyrops attenuatus | reverse complement strand
CGCGCGCCCGCGCGGCGCGCGGGGCGGCCCCGCCCCCCCCCCCCCCGCGAGGGGATCTTTGGAGCCCATGGTTGTTGTGGGGCGGACTGGTGTTGGGAACTTCCGCCACATTCCAGTCTTGGTAGAGGGGATTGCATGTTCCGCCCTGGTGGACATAGGTTCCACTGTGACATTAGTGAGGTCGGACATTGTCCCAGGTGACGTGCTGCTGGAGCCTACGTCTGTCCACGGGGGAGCTGTCGCCTATGAAGGGGCGGGGTCTTTTGACACTCACTGTGGGAGGGCGGACTGTGTCCCATCCAGTGTGGGTGGCAGATGTGCAGGACCAGTGCATTTTGGGTTTGGACTTCCTCAGGGGCATGGCCTGCCAGTTGGACTTGCAGGGTAACTCACTTTGTTTTCCAGGGCGGCCTGTTATCCCCATGGTCCCTGATGCCCTACCTGTTCATTTTGTGGTGCCAACAGCAGACGTTACTGGGGCCACAGGAACCTTGACTCCTGATGGCTCCTGTGGTGGTTCCACATCCCCAGCCCAACACCCACCTCCACGGGGTCAGCCACACCCGGGCCCAGCTGCTGCCCATGCCCTGCCATTGCCTGCTGCCCACGCCCTGCCAACAGAGACTGTTCTGCAGAGACTGCCCTGCCTCCCCGGGCCCCTGCCCCATCTGATGGTGTTGATGAGCCGCTGTCAGTGGTCAGAGATGTCTGGCAGCATAACTGTGATGGCCTGACTCGAGGGGAACAGGAGCAGTTATGGGAGCTGCTGGTAGAATTTAAGGACAGTTTTGCCGCACGGGAAGGGGAAGTGGGGTGGACACCTTTGGTGCAGCATGAGATCGACACCGGGGATGCGGTGCCAGTCAGGATGCGCCCTCGCCATCTGCCACTGTCTCATCAGCAGGCTGCGGAGGAGGCTTTGCAGGAAATGCAACGGGCTGGGATTACCGAGCCCTCGGACAGTGCATGGGCGGCGCCTGTGGTTATGGTACCCAAAAAGGGGGGCAGCTGGCGTTTTTGTGTAGATTACAGGCACCTGAATGCTGTGACTAAGAAAGACTCATATCCTCTACCTCGTTTTGACGAGTCATTTGATTTGGTGGGGGGGCTCTTCCTGGTTCTCCTCATTGGACTTGCGCAGCGGGTATTAGCAGGTGCCACTTGCACTTGAGGCCAGGCCCAAGACAGCCTTTTGCTTAAACGGGGGGCTATGGCACTTTAAGGTTCTGTGCTTTGGCCTTTGCAATGCACCGGCAACGTTTGAGCGCTTAATGGATAGGGTGCTCTCGGGCATTCCCCGGAGTGAGTGTCTGGTTTATCTGGATGACATGCTCGCACACGGTAGCTCCTTCCAGAGTGCTCTGGGTGCCTTATGGGGCGTGTTGACCAGAGTGGCTGCAGCGGGTTTGAAACTTCACCCAGAGAAGTGCCGTCTGATGAGGAGGGAGGTAACTTTCCTGGGCCACAATCTGGGGGGGTGGGGCATTGGCACTATGGAGGATAAGGTACAGGCTGAGGGACTCGCCCACTTCAACCACACAGCCGTAGCTTAAGGCCTTCCTAGGGCTAGCCTCCTACTACAGGCGGTTTGTGCGGAGCTTCTTGTATTGCTGCCCCCCTCTTTAGACTCTTGCAGAAGGACTGCTCCTTTGTGTGGTCTGAGGAGTGCCAGGCTGCCTTTTCCTCCCTTAAGCAGGCTCTGACTGCGGCCCCTGTGTTAGCCCCCCCCAACCCCAGCCTGCCTTTCCTTCTGGACACTGATACCAGTAATATGGGGTTGGGCGCGGTGATCTCTCAGGTGGGGCAGGAGGGGGAAAGGGTGGTGGCATATTACAGCAGGGTGTTCAATAAGGCGGAGCGACGCTATTGTGTCACTTGGTGGGAGCTTGTTGCTGTGCTGTGTGCTGTGCGCCACTTTAGGTACTGCCTCTGCGGCTTGCCCTTCACCGTCCGAACTGATTATTCAGTGCTTCGATGGCTCATGTCCTTTAAAGAGCCTGAGGGTCAGGTCGCATGCTGGATTGAGGAGCTGCAGGCTTATGACTTCACGGTTGTGCACAGGACAGGGCTGCAGCATGCAAACGCAGATGCTCTGTCCAGGCGGCCGTGTGTAACGGAGGGCTGCAATTATTGTGAGAAGAGGGAGAGTCGAGAGCGAGAATTTGGTGGTGGAGAGGTGAGTTGTGCTTTTGCGGGGCTGGTTTCCTGGGGGCAGGCAAAGCAACTAGGGGACGTGGTGGAGTGGGGGCAGCAGCAGGAAGTGGACACTGACCTGCAACCAGTGTTCCAGTGGGTTCGAGGCCAGCAGCGACCGCCCTGGGAGGAGGTGGCGCCTCTGTCACCTACCACGAAAGGCTTGTGGGCTAAGTTTGGGGCTTTACGCCTGTGCAATGGGGTGCTGCAACGTGCCTGGATTGAATCTGCCACGGGGGAAGAGAAATGGTAAGTGGTCGTCCCCAAGTCCATGCGTGTGAAGGTCCTCCAGGCTGCTTATGAGGTCGTAGGGTCTGGACACTTCGGTGTTACGAAAACACTCCGGCGTGTTAGGCAGTGTTTCTACTGGGGGCTGCTGAGGAGTGACGTGGAGGATTTCTGCCGGCGGTGTGATCCCTGTACTGCCCGGAAGGGGCCGCAGGGGCAGTCACGTGCCCCACTCCAGCAGTTCCCTGTGGGCTCCCCCATGGAGAGGGTTGGGGTGGATGTGTTGGGCCCCTTCCCATACTCAGACCATGAGAATCGTTTTGTGTTGTCTGCAATGGACTCATTTACCAAATGGCCAGAGGCCTATGCACTGCCTGTTCAGGAGGCAGAGACCATTGCAGACACACTGCTGGAGGGGATGTTCAACCGAAATTTTGAGCCTGGGGACCTCGTATGGGTGTACAGCCCACAGAGAAAGAAGGGTCGGTGCCCGAAACTGGACAGCCAATGGGTGGGGCCCTGCAGAGTGATGGAGAGGATGGGGAATGTAGTCTACCGGGTTCAGCTACCCCTGCGAGGAAGGAAGGTAGCTTTGCACAGGGACAGATTGGCTCCATATAGGGGGAGCTCTTCCCTGTCCACCTCTCAGCCCAGCCCCCTTGCTGCTCCCATGGTCACATTGGGGGAGGGTGTTGATCCTGCTTTTCCTGGGAGTCCAGTGCTGAGGGCCTTTGCAGCTCCAGGTTCACCCGAACTGGTGGATGGGTTTCAGCAGGCGTCCAGCCCACCTTTCTCCCTAGGTCATCAGGGTCCTTCCGACGGTTCTACTCCAAGGGGTGACGGTGGCCTGCAGCGACCTCGAAGGCGGAGAAGACCACCCAGGAGGCTACAGGGCTTTATGTATTCCCTCGGGGGCGAGGAACTCTGTGGGGAGGGGGTAGTGTAGCGGCTGGAGGACTAGGGCTATTTAATGTTTTATGTTTTACAGGGCAGTCCTCCCATCCATTTCAGCCAATTTCTGGGGTTTTAGGGATAGCGGGAATGTGGGGTACCTGCAGAGTGGGCAGAGGGAGAAGTGGCGGGCTCTGCACAACCATATATACGGGGGAACATTAATTGGCGCGGTCCTTTTTTGGTTCGGATTGATTGAGTTCATTCCTTTTTGTGTGACTGGCGTGGGCTCCGGTTGTAAAGGGTCCATTAAAGTGTTCTTTTGGTTACGCCTGTCTTCTGGTCATTACAATATATATACACACATATATATATATATGCATGCATATAATATAACTAAGATTTGATTGACTATAATTACCTTTTTGTGTGAACCATTTCTTTGAGCGTGTTTACACTTTATCATTGTATTTTTTATTGTACTTCGTTTATTGTATTTTCACTAAATATTTTTTTTTTCAAAGCCGGTTCTCTAATTTTGTGCACTTTATTTAAGAAAAAGACATTTTGTGTTACTTGTGTTTTATAATAAAGTATTTATTTACTTATAAACTTTGCCCAAATTCTGTCCTCAGTTTTACTAATTAATAAAAATATCACAAAACACTTAAAGGTAATGAGAACTAATTCAGCTTTAGCAATTTGATAATGCATCCACCTTAATTAATAAAAAGTATTGATATCGGTATCGGCGATACTAGTCCATAAGTTCTACCTCTGCTAAAAAGCCTCGCCTCCTCTCGCCACCCTCCCGGCTGACAGCCTCTCCTTAGTGCTGAGTTAGGATGCTACAGGGTGCCGTCACCTGCAACCTTCATTTTCTTGGTCGAGAGGGGGCGACGTTTGCTAGTTTTTGTCGGGAGTGCTTGATTGGCACGCACCCTGATAGGAGGTTCCCTACTCCTGGTGACAGAAGAATATGACGACCGCGGGGAAAGCATTGCAGCTGCAAATCTCATACACTTTCTTTTTCATTACAATGTTAGAGAATACCGTAGTACTAATCGTACTTGTACAAACGGCTACTAGTAAAATATCTTATTTTCATATAGTTTGGTGCTGATAACACCCTCGCCTTGTGTGTGTTTACGTGGGAGATGATTACATATTCACAACAAAATAACTTGCCACACCCTTGATATTTTGCGTCAATTTATTGTTTAGCATGGAGCATCAAACGGCTTGGCCTTCATACATTTGGAACAAGGTATCTGTTATAAGTAATGTCAGCTTTTTGTATGGAAAATGTGGCCAAAATACCTACATTAAACATGGTCCTACTCTTTATGAAGTGTCGCGGGATAGATGGTGCTGATTGTAATGCTGATTTTAAACAAGGGAATTGATTTGGGTATGGACGGTAGGTACACATGCCCCTACCAATCCTGTGGGAGTACCGAATTGTTACAACCCATATTTTAGCGATCTCCGAACTTATATACGTTAAGATCCTCAGAGTAGAATTAAAAGTCTAACGTTTTCTTCTGCTGACATTTGTTGTGCGAAATCAAGGATGCGTCCCGATAGCGTTTCATTTGCATCCTCATCTGTTTCACCAGCTTATTATTGTCCTCTTTAAAGTTCACGGAGGAGATGAGGGAAGAAAACTAAAAAAATACTGAGACCCACCCTAATGTGTGACACCGAGTAACTCGAGACGAGAATGTAGCGAGTGATTTCCACTGTAGTATAATTTGTTTAAGCGCATACAGTGAGAATTTCAAATGATTGGCACAACTTTTGCACGTGGCATAATTTCACTGGTTAATTTTTGTGATAGCACAGTGCACTACGCACAGTGACAATCAAGTTTCATTCACTTTCGCATTCAACATTCACTTACAGCAAGTTATACTTCTATAGCTTATGTGTCGTCATTTTACATAGCAAGCCCTATAGGTAGTTCTTTTTTCTTTCCCCAATTATTTTAGCATATTTCTTTAATTCTTACAGTTTTTGTTGTTGTTGTCCTTTTTCATAATTTATTTTGAAAACCTATTTTTTGAGTAAACCAGTTTTGGCAGATCTATTATCTAGTTGGTATATTTGCAGTTGTGCGATGCTAAACTAGTGATTTTTTTCTGTATTCAATGAAATGTTAAACCTATACCTACGCCATTGATTTTAATGGTCAGTTTGCTAACTTTGTAGTTTACTGCCTATAGCCTAGTTGCGTGTTTTCCGTGTTAACCTTGCTTGTAATGCGGTCCTGAAACCTGCAGAAGGGGCCAGTACTTCGGTGATGGATTCCAGATCGGCACCGCAACTTCCCACTTAAAATACGTAGTTCATAGTGAAGTATCGGTTTAGCTTTGTTTTTTGAACACTAAACATTTTATTAACAAAAAATTTTATCCTAATAAAATTAATTTAAAATTCAATTGAAATAATGTGTACGAATATATTTCCACTACATTTTAGATCGTAACTTTAAGGAGCACAGTATTACTTGCATTTTACTTTATAGCCTATACTTAATGTGTTGCATTTACTTGCCTATAGCTATGTATGACAAATGGACGACGTTATATGCCACTTCTATATAGGCATCATGGAACAGTCATTGCTGAACTTGCGATTTGTTTTTTCATTCCGAGTATCATTTGTGATGATGCATATACACAGGTAGCGGTAGATGAACTGACTGCGGGAACAAGGAAAAGTGGGAGACAAGTGGAGGAAGGGTGAGGGAGTGAATTGGGGGCTGGGGGTGGGGATCTACGCAAATCTGGTTCCAGATGCTTTTTCTAGTCTTTATGAGCTGAAAAAAACTAGTCACCCGGCTGCGTGCAGGTTCGTCCGACGTGGAGTTGAAGTAAAAGGGTTTGGAAAAGGATTGACACACTTATCAGGGAAATTTGAATCGGGAGGCAGAAGTGGATAATTTTTGTTTATGGGTGAATTTCCCGTATTCATATGAGCATGACGTCTCTCAGGTGATTTTGCAGGTTTCTAACCCTGCCGCTGTGTCTGCGTTGGACATGGGACCGTTATGTGGGATTGGGGTAGACTCTAGAGAAGGAATTCAGTCTTCCTGAACGACAGATTGTATTTGGTGACATCGAAAGCGGAGGCACGGTCTCTGTGAAGCTGGCAGCTGAGAAAATGCGTTCTAGCCGAGGTTTCCTCTTGCTGCTGTTGAATGGGACAACTTGCTTGGTAAGCGCAACCCGGCGAGGGTTCTTTAGTTCCCGTGGAAAACAATTAGGCTATATGTGACCAAATCGTAAAGTAATTTAAAGAAACGTAATTGTTTATGAAACACAGCACGTTGCATAGCGGTTGTATTTGTTGCACAGATGCTGTATTTAAATTGCCTATATAACTCATTGTCTCTTTACACACCGGTTCAGGTAGAGCCTATGGCTTATAGGCAAACCTTACTAAAACATAGTATTCTACTCCCGTAATATACGTGCTTTTCATTTTGCACTTATACACCGGCACGTGCATCATTTATACACGTTAGGTTGTGTTACATTAATTGACTTAGTTGGATCAAGCGATTATTGTACTATTTTTTTATTGCTCATATTCTGGATTGGGTTTTATAATTCTTTGCTTGTTTTGATATTTGAAATTTTCTTTATAGTACTTTTCTACAGTACCTTACCTGCCTCCGCACCTTAGTCAAAATAAGGCACGTCACTTCGAAAAGTGTGTTGTTAAAATTCAGGTATATGTTCATGTTATTCGTGATTGATTTGCAACACGCCGGTTCTGGTAGCAAATAGTGCAAATATAAGCTACAGCCTAACGCGCGCAGTTTCAAATTCTCCATTCGCTGTGTTAACTGAAGGTGTTAAGTATAGCATGGGCTGAATTGCTATATTTGTCGTTGCCAAAACACATATTTTCATTGTTTATTTACGCTGAAACGAAATACGTCACTCGGATTAAATAAAGAAGTCTTTTAATTAAATTGCGAGATAATTTCAATGGCCGCAGAAAATGAATGTACTGAGAATGCGTGTGACATGTTTTTGCCGGTTAACTTAAATTGCCTAAATCTCTTTTAACGTGTTTATATAAATACGTTCTAAACGTTTAAGAATAACAAACTGTCCATTGTTGATCTTCATGTTTTTTTTGTACCTGAATTTGTGAGTATAAAAGCGTAAGCTATGCATACATACACGTCTTCAGTTTCATGCTTACTCCTAACTGAAACAAGATCCATAAGAAAATATGGTGCTTCCAATAAAGTGTTTTTTAAACACTTTTTTCCTTTTACGAGTTAGGATTAAGATGAAACCAGCCTGGATGTATCTGTCAGTAATTCTTTGAGCAATTAAGTCGATATATTACGTGTAATAGGCTAGTTGAACATAACAATTTAATTAGGTAATGAGAATTTGTTCTTTGTCATTATATGTGCAGTTTTCCATGCGCGTACACAGTTGCTTAATACACCGCCGAATTGAAAGATAGGCCTAATTGATAATTCATTAATCTTAGGAAACTTATGCATTTGCCCGCGAGCTCCGTGTGGAAACATTTTTTCCACAGAAAATCGTTTAATAGCCCACGTGGTTTTTGACATAATTGATATGAATACGTTTACATTTTGCCGGAGGCATGATTAAAATTAAATTTAATGTATACAGTTAAATGTTAAAACGATACTTATTCAGGTCCAATAACATCTGTGTTTACAATATTCAATAAAACACGGATAACACATTTTCCTTTTTATGACTTGCAATAGATTGTAAAAATGAGAAATCTGTGAGCAATGGAGACACAGCCATGGATTACAGTTTCTATATCCATTTTTAAATTTTACGTGATATGATTTCCCAGTGGATACTGGGTTTAAATTAGCTTTTCATATAGTATTAGTATTTTGTATATGCTTGTATTATAATTATATGGTCAAGTGTCTAAGAAAATTATCTCTTTTTGAATATCTGAAGATTGGACACTGACTTCGACATCTGTAGATTACTGTGTGTATAAACAAAATGAAAATGTTAAACCATTTGGAAATCCATGTTGGCTTTTATGTGACTTAGACATGAGCTGGAAATGTAATGGTGTCCATTTAATCATGTGAATAAAGAAAAGCAGGGGCAACCTGCTGCTAAACCAGTTTAAAATCGCTCTATTTTTCTCATCACATTATACATTTTTTAATGTATATAATTTCCAGTTTGACTTTCAATGAAAATATGTTCTTTAGTATGGAATATATCTTATTTGGTCCTAGTAATACATTGCATGTACTGCTTGAAGAGCAGCGTTTCTCAAATGTAAGTTGATTATTGAAATATTCACTAGAATCAAATCACTTCAATCAAATTTATGAAAATTCTTGATTTTCAGTATGCATTATTGAAGAACGTAGCTACAGTTTTATTTGTTTATTTTGCTTCTTTCCTTAGTCCACTAGCTATGGACTATTTCCTGTACATTGAGTAAAATGGATCACCTCTTAACAGGTTCTGTCATTAAGGAGCACTTTGGCTGTTGCTTGTCATGCCAAAATATTTTGCAGTATATCAGAGTTGGGACCTTGTACATCAGGAGTCCCCATATACTCGATGGATCATTAACTGTAGCCTTCAGACTGGCGAAGAGTACATCATGCTTGTTTTTTCTGGTACATACAATGTACCATTTACTGCCATAAGCCATTAGAATTGTTACTGTTAATCAAGATTACTCAAAATACTTTTTTAAGGTTGCCATTAAACCCTTCACATGTAATTAAAAAGCTATTTAGTACTTACTGCTTCTTTTGCTGTATGAAAAGTCCTGCTTATATAACACATTTAATAGCATGTTCTCAGCATATTTATGCGAGTTTCCTGCTGGTAGTCTGGCTTCCTCCTACATCTCAAAAGTAAGACAAAATTGTGTAGGGGCGTCTCTAATATTGCCTGACTGAGTGTGCATCCTGGAATGAGCTAGCATCTGATTCAGTGTGTATCCAGTCTTGAGACTGCCGTATACTGGATAGACTGATGAGTGGATGTATAAAACCTTCTGAAATTATGTATGAAATGCAAATATATTTTTGTGGTCCATGACCTTGTCCTTTGAGATTAATCTGCATCTGTCATGATTAACACATAGCTACATAATTAAATGACTTTAACTAGTGATTAAAAATCTAGAATTTCAATAAATTACTGTAAAAATAACAATCGTGCAGTGAGTACAGAGAATTTCAGGTAGGATGTTACTGATTTATAGAGGAACTTACTATGCAAACGTATAGTACGTATGTGCACACACACATTATTGGCAATTTTGAGATATGTTACCTTAACTGTGCATCTTTGAACTGGAAAAAGAAACCAGAGGACTGGGACACAAGGAGAATATCTACACACACACACACACACACAGGTTTGTAATTATATCTTTATGGGGACTCTCCATTCAGTTCTATGGAGAAAACTCTAATCCCAACATGACAACTTTAAACCCTACCCAACCCTAACCAACCCTAACCTTAACCATCAAATCAAAGAAAATACCTTTGGCATTCATAGTTTTTCGATTGCATTCACAGATCTTTGTGGGGACCTGCAAAATGGTCCCCACAACAGCAAAAAACAGGTTTCTATAACTTTGTGGGGGACATTTGGTCCCCATAATGTAATCAAAACATAATCTCTCTCCCCCTCTCTCGCACACACACACACACACACAGAGCAGAGATGAGATTCAAAGCCCCAACCCAGGAGGTGTGAGACAAGAGCACTGAGTCACTGTGCCACCCCACATCTTTTTTGTGCATGCTTATATTATAATGTCCCAACTCTCTAATGCATGTTTGACACCTTCTATTCTTGTGCTCAAAGCTGTGTTTGATGTTATTATGCTGTTGTACCACTTTTTGGGCTAAATTCAAGATGAATTTATACACAAGTGAATTCATTCTTCATAATTAAGAATTACGATAGACATATTACTAATCTCTATGGCTCATCTTATCCCTGAAAGAAAAGATTTATGACAGTGAGAGTCACAATGTCAGGGAACAGAGGCCCCTGATTAAATACTGCGAAATAATGAACCCAATATTTGGTTTATAAGGACTGCTACCTGTATCCCAAGTCTTTGGGCTCCCAAGCTCATTTGCCCGATGAATACTTAGGGCCATGAAATAGCATCGTGTATGATATTTCCCAGTTAAACTATTGCGCCTGCTTCCAACATATGCAGTACATTCCCATAACAACTAGGCCACCTACTTAACAATGCAAATGATCAGACAAAGGCGAAAGTCTGTGTTGCATATCACAGCCGGGCAGCAGTGACATGCCTACATCCTGGATCCAAGCTGACACACCTGAGGACAGGCTCATTAAGTCAAACCAACTTGAGGGCAAACGGAGGCTTTTAAATAGGAATGTTCCGGTTGTGTAGAGTAGACAATAGAACGTATGTTAATCACAGGCGCTGCTTTGACAGACTACAAGTGTTTGGGTTTTTATGTATGACACTTACATGCGTTCCTGTCATTTACTTTCCACCTTTTTGGTACTAAAATGCTGTTTTGTTTAGAGTTTGATTTATAATTACTGGCGTGTTTGTACTTTCTGTTAAAGGTTCTGAGTAAATCCAGAAATTTAACATTCCAGTCTCCTGTGTCTTATCACTTCTTTAGCTGGAACTAGTGTCACTAAATAGTCATGGTCAAATATATCAGGTTCTGCTTTAAGTAGATGTTTGAAAAAGCAAACAAAACACACCTGTACTGATGAGGGAAATTGAACATCACAGAATACATAAATTGACAACAGAACATTTAACAACAAAAATGATACAAATACAAATAGAGAGTAATCCTGGGCTTCCTCCAGTCTGTCACAGAGTGGTGACTTCTCTGTTCTCCATTAGAGGGGGCACGTCGACCTCAGCAGTCTAAGAGCAGGCAGTTCACAGAGCAGCAGAGGGGCACAGACAGCCTCAGTTGACTTGCCTACTCATCCTGCTGCCTGTTTTCTATGGAGTTTCAAGGTGACAGTAACAACTGCGGACCTCTGTCTCCTTAGACTGATATGTACTGTCAGTGACTCATCAAGGTTTGACCAGAACACCTTGCATGTGAAGTGTCTTAGCCACGGTGCTGTTATACTTTCTCATATTGAAAATCAAGTCATGAGTACCTGAAAATCCTGCTCCATATTAATGAGAAGTGATAATTCGTTCATTATGTAAGTGAAGTCTGTAATAACTACAGTAAGCAGGAGAGGGGATTCATTCATCGTTCCCCAAGCTAGGTTCACTCTGTCTGTAAGGTCAAATGGTTGAATGTCAATAAAAAGTCTGCACTTCTAATACGAAGCCCTTGGAAAACAGCTGCTACTGTATTGATAACCTTTCAGCATCAGGTCAATACAGAATAACAGAACTACTTCATAGGAATGTGTCAAAACCCCCGAATAACTATCGATTAAATTCAAATGTTAAATCCCTAAAATTGGGTGAATGACTGTGGCATCACTATGCCTGTATTGTCCTCTTATCTCATGAGCAGATATTGCTCCGCCCCTGTCAGTAATGTCTGTTATTCATTTATGATTTATCCAGTTTTCAGCAGCATTGGTCAAGTTAACGCATGCAGTATTCTGATGCCCAAATGGAAAAATAGTATGAACAAAGATTTTTAATAGAGACCTGTAGTATTCTTTCCTAGTTTTAGACGAGATGATACCTTCAGATGTGACGTCACACAGACTCCCAGAATTAAAATCAAAGCTAAAATCTAATTATTCAGTTAGGGTCTCATAGTGAAGTTGATGGAGGAGAATGGCAAAGAAATATTGCTACTTGTTCATTTTTGAAAACTACCAAACGACTCAGGGGATGCAAATATTATAATTTGAAATATTTGTTTTATTTTATTGAAGGCTAATACTTAAATAAACAAAATGAAGATCTTTCTGGTTATTAAGTGCACTTTCAGTAGTTATCAAGCTTCTGTTTTTAGTACCATTTGTCAAATAGGTTGTAGATTTAGACAGTTTTTTTTGTTCTTAAACATTCACCTTCTTTTTTGAGAACAATGTCATAAATAGAGGGGAAAAAAACTTGTCGTTTAACAGTGTAGAGTGAAATGCTTTTAAAGGGGCAGTTCACTCCAAAACCGAAGAAAAGATGTTTTAGTGAAGCTTTAGTGCCATTTATCTATCTAGTTTGATCTGCTGCGAGATGCCTAATTTTGTAAATATCAGCTGAAGGAATGTTGGGCTTCTCTCGGATATAATGGGAGTGAATGGCATTCTTTCTGTGGTGATTAAAGGGCCAAAAAATACATTTGAAAAAATAAATAAGCAGTGAACATACAGATTATAAAATCCAAGACTTGGCTTCTCTGCTTGTTGTTCTTGATTGTATGACATTGAAGTTAACCAGCTCTGATTAACAACATAACAGTAGATACCCTTCTAGTCTCTGGTCCTGATTTTGGTATGGAGCAACATTGGAACTACCAAAACAACTTTGAACCAAAACATCATATTACTTCTTACATTATTTTACACAACTCTACACTGAATTGCTTCTGCAGTAGGTGTTTGTAAATTTTAGTAATATGTGAAATATACCATAAAGCTCAACATCTATTGAATGAACACCCTGATCGACCACCTGTAAGTCATATAGAACATTTCAGGCTCTAAAACTCAGTGGTGAACAAGGACCCTTGGGTATTGTCCCTGGACCTTGCAGAAGGTATTGCAGAGTTTTCCTTTAAGACATAATTGTGCACAAAATGTTCCTTCTTTTATGACCAATAGGAGAACACATCTTTTGTGTTTCCTGTTGCCTTCCACTGAGTCTCCCAAGTATCTCTTGCATTATAAATGAAACATACTGTATTATCACTATATTTACTCAGAATTTAGTTGGAATGCATTTAGGAATACTTAATGGAAAGGCCATGATGTTCGATCTATTCTGGCCTTATCTAAGCCAACCACTTGCATCCCATAAGCCAGTATAAATAATTTCTTAAAATTCAATCAGCTTGTTTCTTCTGAAATCGCCTTTTTCTTCTTGCTATCCCGTGGAATGAATCATTAAAGGGTACCAATTCTCCAGCTTTAATCATCCCATAAAATGAAAATTCACCACTATGAGCAAATTGAGTCTGGCTGAAGGAAAAAGCAATGAAGACATGGACATTTCCAGATTTAAGATCGTTTCATAATTTATCCTGGGTGAAGGATGCTTATGTGTCTATAATAAGTGAAATAAATCATATGGACAAATGATCTCTAATTCCATTCATCAAATGAGGATTATAACTATCTGTTGCGATTAATAATGTAACTATACAGTCCCAAATCACCTTGCTGACTTAACTGAAAGTTGAAAATAGTTATCTGTTGTCTTGATTAAAAAATACAGTTTCCCACATATTGTGTGTAATATCCAAGTATCCCCCCACGCCCCACTGTGCAGGTGTCCCCACAATGGCACAGGGAAAACATGCAACTCCAGACACATAGTGCCATGGCGGAGACTGGAAGCGTGATCCCAGTGTTAACCACTGCACCATTGTGTGGCGCCACCCTAAATAACTTGGAACATAACTGGTCTGGGTTGGGGGTCCAGTATGATATACTTTCATGGAATACAAAATCTCTAGCAGCACCCCTGTTCAGCCACTCTGATTTCTTGTTACAGTCCAAAGGCAAACAGTCTGGCTAATTAGCTTTTATAAATTGCCCACAGTTTATGACTGGAGGAGGCTAAGTGGGCTAAGTCTCGGTGTCTGTGAATGGAGGGTCACTGGTTTGAGCCTTGTCAGAATGGTCACATGTCCATAGGCCCTTGAGCAAGACCCTTAACCCTCAGGTCCAGGGGTGCTGCACACTGGCTGACCCTGCACTGCGACCCCAAGCTTGCTCTCACCCGCACATGTTTCTGTATATCTCCTGGTGAGCACGATGGGGCAAAGAGAATTTCCCCACAGTGATTAATAAAGTATTACTACAGTATTGGGTTCTGAGATGATACACGATGTCTATTTTGAAATCATAGTGCAAAAAAATTATAATCCAAAAGCAGTAGGCAGTGGGTTCTAGAGCATGTGTGTGATTGAATGTGTTTATGGGCCTTGCAATGCACTTGCATGCTATTCATGGTGTAGCCCTGTCTATGCCCTGTGCTGTCTGGGATACATGGTCAGAATATGGATGGATGGATGGATGGATGGATGGATGGATGGATGGATGGATGGATGGATGGATGGATGGATGGATGCATTGTTTTATTATTTATGGGGCTATTTATTGGGGAAATTAATGAATCCAAAGTAAAATTTGGGAGTACACATTCTCCTAATCCCCGGCACCCTCACTCCTCCCACTAATTTCCTACGTTCCTGGCATGAACAAAGGAACAGGGAACAAGCCTGGGTTTGATGAGGACAGTAATGCTGGAGGGGAAGTCAGTGCCACACTCATCTGTGGCAAAGTCAGGACTGATGGTATTGGGGCAGCCTGGAGTCGAGGCTGTCATCTGCCCTGGTCCTGGGTGCGACAGAGGGATGAGATCCTTGAGTGTCAGTTCGGTGACCTGCTCCTCGCTCATCTGCCCGCTTTCCATCTTTGCTGGTCCTCTCCCATGTGGTGGTCCCTGCCTTTGTTAGTGTCTGCCACTCGTGGGCAGTTACGGATGGAGTTGATGGAGCACAGGGCCTACTGTCCACAACTCTGGTGCTGAATTCTGGCAGGTAGCTGCTGTCCCCAGAGCTGCTGATCTTGTAAGGGCAGATGGCTGGCGCGGTGACAAAGTGGGAGTCCCAGGGGTTCCATTGTGACAAGTTAAATAACACAACTTGTATTTTCCACCTTTCCACCGCTCACTACTCATTTATTATGCAATGTATGCCTATTAAACACAACCCTACAAATCACAAACGCAGGAGAATTCAGTGGTACCAGCTGATATTCTATATGTACAGATATGCCCAGCTGATTCAAAGAACAATAAAGAAGTGAATAATACTATATTTGGAATACAGCTAAATAGCTACATGAATGGGCAAAAAAAAACCTGTTATGCAGGTAATGTATCTGAATGTTGGAATGCTCTATACATGTTTTGGAAAATCGATGGATGGATATGCAGTTAGAGCTCATAACCTCTGTTTGGGTAGGTGATGCTATTGACCTACTGACCTAAAATCTATGTGGACTTTAGACAATTTATAGTGTCCTTACAGGTACATACATCTGCCACAGACAGAAGACAAGTGTATCGTTTATATAGTAAAGCCGATCCAAATCCCTTAGGGACTAATTATGAGATATCTGTGAAAATCTATTTTCTGGATATGTAAAACGTTAAATGAATGCATACTGTATAATGAATTTGTGTTTATGCTATTTTGAGAGGTATGCCATTAAAATAACTATAAATTATATTTAGATATTCAGTTCCCTTTAATAAAAATAAAAGCTTTTCACGCTGTGATTGTCGTGATGGGCTAGCGGCGAGCACGGAAGCAGGCGAGCGAGGCCGTGGATGCAAGGCAAATGGGATTTATTGTAGGGAAAGACAAGCAGACGGGGGACTCCACAGCACGAACATCCACAACATTCAATGACCGATCTAGGGAGACTAAACAGAATGCGGACTAAATACACCGGGTAACAAGCAGGAAACGGAAAACAGCAGGTAAACGGAAGGATTCCATGCGGGGTTAACGAGGAGGCGTGGTCCACATGAGGGCGATAGGGGCTGGGCGTGACAGTAATTTTACTTATCTAAAGAAAAACAGACACCATAACTTTATATATTCTTTTTATTAATTACTTTGTCCATAGACGTCTCTGATAAAAAAAAGAGATATTTGTTTACACACACACACACACACACGTACATGTAGGGTAAACCTTATGGGGACCGCTCATTTATTTCTATGGGAAAAATGCTAATGCTAACTATGACAACCTTAACCCCCACCCTGCC
>JAODKC010000095.1:32449093-32488771 GCA_026777985.1 Mormyrops attenuatus | reverse complement strand
GAAACCGGTCCCCATAAGGGAAAAAAAACGGATATTTATCACGTTATGGGGACATTGTGTCCCCATAAGGATAGGTAAACCAGGTCGCACACACAGACACACACACACACACACACACACACACACAGTCGTTTGGAGAATGACACAAGTATTGGTTTTAGAATAGCAGACTGGATGCTTTAAAAGGAGGGTGCTTCTTGAAATCATTGTTCTTCCTCTGTTAACCATGGTTATATTGCTGCTAGTAAGATTGCACCTAAATCAACCATTTATCGTATCATCAAGAACTTCAAGGAGAGACGGTCAATTGTTATGAAGACAGCTTTGGGGCACCAAGAAAGTCCAGCAAGCACCAGGATTGTCTCCTAAGGTTGATTCATTTGTGGGATTGGGGCAGCACCAGTGCAGAGCTTGCTCAGGAATGGCAGCAGGCAGGTGTGAGTGCATCTGCAAGCACAGTGAGGCAAAGATTATAGGATGGTCCGGTGTCAAGAAGGGCAGCAAAGAAGCCACTTCTCTCCAAGAAAAACATCAGGGACAGACTGATATTCTGCAAAAGGTACAAGGATTGGACTGCTGAGGACTGGGGAAAAGTCCCCTTTCCGATTGTTTGGGGAATCCGGCAAAAATATTTACTTCTGGAGAAGAAAAGAGGAGCACTACCATCAGTCCTGTGTAAACAGTAAAGCATCCTGAGACCATTCTTGTGTGGGGTTGCTTCTCAGCCAAGGGAGTGGGCTGACACACAATTTTGCCTAAGAACAAAACCATGAATAAATAATGGTACCAAAACATCCTCCAAGAGCAACTTCTCCCAACCATCCAAGAACAGTTTGGTGATGAACAATGCCTTTTCCAGCATGATGGAGCACCATGCCATAAGGCAAATGTGATAACTAAGTGGCTCAGGGAACAAAACATCAACATTTTTGGGTCCATGGCCAGGAAACACCCCAGACATTAATTCCATTGAGAACTTCTGGTCAATCCTCAAGAGGCAGGTGGACAAACAACAACCCACAAAGTTTGACAAGCTCGAAGCATTGATTATGCAAGAATGGGCTGCCATCAGTCGGGATTTGGCCCAGAAGTTGATTGACAGCATGCTAGGACGAATTGCAGAGGTCTTGAAAAAGAAGGGCCAACACTGTAAAGATTGACTCTTTGCATAAACTTAATGTAATTGTCAGTAAAAGCCTTTGACATTTATGAAATGCTTGTAATTATACTTCAGTATAGCATAGAAACATTTGACAAAAAGATCTATAAACACTGAAGCAGCAAACTTTGTGAAAACCAATACTTGTGTCATCCTCAAAACTTTTGACCACAACTGTAGATTTATATGTCATGCAATTTTTGAGATAGAGATTTATTTGTCCGCCATGCTGGCCTCCTGCATCTCTAATGCTATGGTCTGGTCCTCATACAATGGGAAAACGTGTGACATTTATGCATATGACAGTTGACATATGTCAGTTCCTATGAAAGAAATAAAATAGCCAAACGTTAACATAACCATATATTATTTACAAAGTCTAACACTTAATGAAAACCAGGATAGGTACATGGATGGAACGATGGATGGATGGCTGGATGGATGTGATGCAGAAGACTTGCCTTTGTAGAAAATTATAATTAGTGGCTTGGTGCTGTTGCGTTCCCAGGTTCACCTTGGGTAATTAATGCCATGCCATGCTTAGTTGAAGTAAGGCAGTTAAAAGGCTGGTCAGGTAGGGCAGAACTGCAGTTTATATTCTTATTAATGCAAATGAAGGCACAGGAGCTACCACACAGTAACACCAACTGAGACTTTTTTAACTGTGCCCTGTGATGGCTTTTAGAAATTGAATTGAGATAGCAATATATATATATAGCAGACATATGCAACATCTGATGCTCCAGGCAGTCAAGGTCAAGCACTAGTTGAGTGTTATGCTTATGGTTGAGGAAAGGCTTTGAGATGCAGTTTGGGCAATAGATACAACTGGGAAATTCAATGGGGCATGAATATTTGATAACAGTCTTAACTGTGGCAAAAATTTGCTGATATATGTGCTGGCATAAATAAAAATCAATACCATTACAACTCCATACATTTTATTTAATAATAAGATATAAAGGAGAAAAATGGGCCATGTTCAAGCAAGACCAATTTGAGATTTTAAAATATAGCTGCCTTTCAAGAAGAAGGTTTTTGTAGATAATACCACGCTCGTGTTGGAATTAATTCCATTAAGTTAGACACTTTGTAACTCTTGCATGGATTCAGGTGGAACAAATCTTTTGATAGGTCTTATTCCTGGAAATCCAGTTCACACGAAATGTTCTGCTTTGCACTTGAGGGATTTTTCATGCACCTGCAGAGGGTGTCTGTAATCTTTCACTGCTGCTTGTTAAAAAAATCTAAATGTTTGCACTCATCATTGTGCTCATAAATTTCCACTGTGTCAAGGTGGGAAATAATTGAAGAGTATGAGGGAGTGAGTGTCTTTGGGGTGTATTTCACAAGGACATGTTTTCAGTAGTGGTTAAGGAACATGATCATAAAGTGTTTTGAGTGTGCCCAGGATCATTTAATCGTGTCCTGTGGAGCATGTATTTACGTATTAAGTCAAGTCAAGTTGTACATTATGCAACTTTGGACTAGGGCTATGCAATGGGTTTGACTGTACATTACCTCAGTTAAGAAATGTACATATAAATAGCTTACAGTGAAATGACAGTGGGTGTAGTACATAGTGTAAGGCAATTCCTCCATTGTTACGTGAAACCAATGCATAAAGTGACTGATAAACAGATATCACTTTATATGGTTCAATGAAATTCCAGTCAGGATTGCTGAGGTATAACTGTGCAGATACACTCCTACAATGGAGATATAATTCCTCAATACCTTAGGAGTGTGGATGATCATTTTGGGGTTCATAATTCATGTATTTCGAGATTGGTCAACATTACTTCCTGTTTTGTCTTTCCTGAAACCATCAACTCTTTCAAGGGTAAAAAGTAAAAGGAGTATTAAAAATAAGCCTGTGGGCTGAGAGTTTGGAAGTCTGCCAGACTTTGTACTCTGTTGAGCTCAGTTCATTTTAATTATATCCTGAATAGCCGTGGGTGCTGTGAAGGTTAATGAAAAAATACAAGCTGCAAAATGATATAAGTTTGCAAATTTTCACTGTGAAGTTTCAAGTCTAGAACAACAGGAACAAACACGACATCTCATTAGTTTTTGTACTTTCTCATGAATTCACACATTACACTGCAAACTCGTTGGAAAAGATGAAAAAGGCTTAATACAATTTTTATACACGATAATTTAGTAAAAGAATTACGAGCCAAGATTACATTTTTTCATCTTGTTTTTGTTTTTCTTTCCACACAGCTGACTCTTGGACAAGAAGACTCTCTGAGGCACAAAAGCTCCCCCAGGGATCAGACAAAGCCTATGGGCGTCGTTGGAGAGCAGAGCCTCTCACCACTGGGCCGCTGGATGCTACATACTAAGAGTCAGGCAGCTAACAGCACAGAGCTCGAGCTGCCGTACCATTCTCCAGTGCCGTTCTCCAAGCAGGAGTTCTGGGAGATGTTGGGCAGTGACCTGCAGCCCGATTCACTGTCCTCACGGGTTAAGCGCCGGCCGATTGTCAAGACAGGAAAGTTCAAGAAGATGTTTGGGTGGGGTGACTTCTACTCCAATATCAAGACAGTCAGGCTGAACCTGCTGATCACTGGGAAGATTGTGGACCACGGCAATGGCACCTTCAGTGTGTACTTCCGCCACAACTCAACAGGCCAGGGCAACATCTCTGTCAGCCTGGTGCCACCAGTTAAGGCCGTGGAGTTTGACCTTGAGCGCCAAAGTGTGGTCTACCCAAAGGACTCCAAGATCTTTAACTGCCGGATTGACTATGAGAAGGTGGACCGGAACAAAAAAACATCGCTCTGTAACTACGACCCCTCCAAAACCTGCTTTCAGGAACAGACACAGAGCCATGTCTCTTGGATCTGTTCAAAGCCCTTTAAGGTCATCTGCATCTACATATCCTTCTACAGTACGGACTACCGCCTTGTCCAGAAGGTCTGTCCTGACTACAACTACCATAATGAGATGCCATACCTCCCATCAGGGTAAATCTAAAGGGAGTATAAAGGCAGTCAAAAGTGCAAAGTTTCAGAAACTAGATGAAAGAAACTCTAAGGAGGGCTCAGGGAATTGTATTGGAGGGGGGGCTTTTATTTCACTAACACTGAAATCACAAACTAGAATTTTACTTTAATGATCTACTCATGAAAACCCTTATCCTTTTTAATATATACACATTCATATGTGTGTGTGTGTCTGTGTGTGTCTGTGTCTGTGTTTTTTATTTTTAAAAGGCCTGGGGCTGGTTTTTCCTTTCAACAGTTTGTTCTAAGAATGTTCTCAAAATATTTTCATTCCCCAATGGAAAGTGACTAGGCCCCCATGTAAGTGCATTGAGACTGCATCTTACACACTGCTGCCCTACATTTCAGCTCTGAGCTGCAATATCATAGCACACCTCGGCAGAAAGGGCTGTCCTCCTCAAGGACTTGGACGAAGGAAAACCTAATGTTGTTATTTTACACATTCCAAAATCAAAATCCACACACAGGCCTTAAGAGAGAAACACTAAATATGTCTGCAGCTGTTCAGTCCATTTAGAATAGATTTTTTCTGCTTCTCCTGGACAATAGGTGCTCCAGTTTAGTTTGCAACAAAATCAGAGTTAGAGATAAAAATGTTCAAGGCTGTGCTGCAAACAAATTATGAGAAACAACAGTATCCTTTCACTCTGACACAAGGTTTTTAAACATACAGAAGAAAGTATCCAAATTGAGTTCTAAGCACCTCTGTTCTGTTCTCTCTGTAACAAGATTATTTGACAGTATATCTGGTTTCTTTTAAAAAAAAAAAAAAAGAAAAAATTTGTTATCAAAATTTGAGAATTCTGCATATCAAGAAATCTACCTTTGCTTTTGTGGTCAGCATTCTTCATTTAAGAATGGCAAAGTGTTCAATTTCTAGTTAAAACTGTGCTATTTGCTATAATTTTACCTTATTATTTCTGAAAATGTATAACTGGTGCTTAAATTATATAAATATATATTTTAGTCCTCTGCATAAGTTTTGATTTTGAATATTTATATATGAAATACTAATATAAGTTGCAATCTAAAAGCCCCTTTATGTTTTTTTCAGTTTCCAAGGAATTTTGTAATAAATGAAGGACTTTACTCCTACATGGTAATGTGATGTGTGGCAAAAAAATGTGTAACAATTACAATCGGTTCAGTTGGATGAAGACTCGACAGAAGTCTGCCACCTATTGGTTTAAATTTTAAAATGTTACAGAATGGAGCACTAACTGTTCAGTTGCATAAATAATTCACACAGAAACTCATATTCATTGGGCAGATATCCTGTGTGAAATTTTAGCAAAATGTGAAGCAACCAAACTCAAAATAACAACAATGACACAAAAACCAACAACAATGACAACAGTATTATTATTATTATTATTATTATTATTATCATTATATCGATACACCAAAACTGATCATGCTCATTGGCCAGCTAGATATGTTTCCACAGGTCATGAAATATCTATTGTATTTTAATCATTTATACACTGTAGTCCCCTTAAGTTAGGAAGGCAACATGAACTGTGAGATACTTCCTGCCAATTCTGAAGGACAAAAATAAGATGCAGCGGGGTTCCCAGGTGAGCACCCAAAAGACTTTCGGATGCTGATGGCAGCAAGGGTGGAGCGGCTTAGAGTGAAAACATGCTTGTGCTCAATATTTAATTTCGAGATGAAATGTAAAAATTTGCCATCAATCTGTACCTTGCAATAGGCATTGATCTGGCAAGAAAAGTTACACCTGTCATTTATATAATGAAATTTCACAGGTTTTAAAAAAATGCCACACTGTTGAAACATTACATTTTTGAAAGGTTAACTATCGTTTTATACACCTCACTATAGTGAAATATATATCAAACATTTTAGGGACCATCATAAATGTTCTTATTTTTAAAAATCAAATATTATAAAAGGGAAAATGTATTTACACACATAGATGAAATGTACTTTTCCTATGTTTAATCAGAATAATTTAGTCCTTTGCTGTGGAATTAAATTTCCCTCTGACTTCGGACAGTTTCTTCAGGTGCAAGGTCTACATCCCTGGTACAGAACTTCCGAGTTTGCACCCTGAGCTCCTAGGGGTGCCCTTGCCTGTCCTGGCCGGCTTCTGAATCCAGCTCTGTCAGATTTACCTACCTTCCTGCTGCTCCGTGTAAGGCTCACCTCGTACTATGAGCAGAGAAAAGGCCAACTGTTTTCACCCTGGATCTCCAACAGAAGGTGTCACAGTGCTCTAGTTGACAGTGCGAAAGCTACAGAACAGCACCCACCCAGACACCTATCAGTAGATCTTTGTGACTAGTGCCAGGGCTTATTGACGTTTCAGATCTGGAAGCCAAAATTCTCCATGAGTCTGTATCTTCACTATGATCCATATAAATACTAAACATATGTTCCCATCGATGTGAAGCTGCCATATCCTTTCAGACCTTTTGGAAGCAGCAGTCTCACTGGCAGTTTGAGAGGGCACATTCCTGGGCCACCACTCCGCTTTGTCAGGGTCTGTGGACATTGAGCATGTCAACCAGTGATTTTAAAGGAAACCCCTGAAAGTGACATAGTGATCCCCACAACAACATCCACAGGAATACATCCCCACAGTGAAAAAACTCCAATATATTTTGCAAAAGACCAACAGGCTGGAATTAGATAGCATAGACTGCTGAGTAACTGCTGAAAAATTGCCCCTTCTTCACTGTCCCTAATCAGGGGAGACACTGGTGCCCCAATCAGACTATGCTTTCTATCACTACGGTCGTGGACACAAGTGTTACTCACTTCTACAGGCCCCACTATGGACTGGCTTGTGGATATACTTTTTGAAGTGCAGGATTATGCTGTTCAGTTAAAAAGCAATAGAACAATGTATGGTTCCAAATAAAGTTCTATTTAAAATCCACTCTACTTTTCAGTCATCTGTCCATTTTACCCAAGTCTCTTCTTGTAGAGTGCATGTGGTGCAATTAAGATTATGTTCTTAGGATGACAGTAACATACATCTTGTACTTTTTGCTTTACCTGGGTCTTTGTACTATTGATTTCATCCCTATTATTTATATAGCTTAATCAATAAAAATAGTCTTCATTCTTTTATTTCAGGAGCAGGAGAAATGATGCACAACACAATGACATCAGTCTTAATTTTGTTGATGAAAATGTTGAAAATATGGCCTGATGAAGGGTTTTTGTGTGATGATAACTAAAACAAAAGCGTGACTAAAATATGCGTTGATGATGATGAAATCAAACATTTGTCTGAGGAATACAAACAAAATAAAAAGAAATTCTAGATTGCATCACCACTGAATCCTTTTCTGATAAAAATGCAGAATGTGTTTCTCCTGGCATGTAGTGTTCTGTGTGAGTAGGTACTTTCCACTCAACCATGAACTATTGGGTGGGACTTATAGCAATTAACTTTGCTGATTGGTTGACCGCAAGCACTGCTGCTAACTTGGAAGTTAATAGAAGTAGTGCAGCAAAAATGGAGTAGAGGGAATTATTTTTGTATCTCAGTTACATTAAATGCATTGATGTTTACCTTTGTTGCATGACTCCATTTATCTACATCGAAAAATTTGATCAAGAACCGATATACAGCTGTGGAAAGAAATGAATAGACCACTCCACATTTTTCAAAAAATCTGCATTTTTAAATCCTGGTTTAATTGTAGTTCTGCGGGCAGAAGGTTGCGCCAGGCAGCAGGTTGCTTCCTGGTTCAAAAATTTTAAGACAACAGTACCCAAGAATAAGATGAAGCAGGAGACAGTGAGAATGACCAGAAACCAGCCAGGTAAAGTGCGGAAGTGATCTTCTAATGACAGAGACCATTAATTTATCCAACAGTTTCTCGTAAATCAGAGGATGACATCAAGTGACCTTCAAAAAGAATGGGAAATATTAAGTGCAGGTGTGAGGTGCACTGCTAGGATAGTCCATTTCAGACTCCGAGAAGCAGGACTGAAGACCCATAAAGCAAAGAAGAAGCCCTTCATTAATGGGAAACAGAGAAGAATCAGGCTGCAGTTTGCAAAAAAATTATATTATTCACAGACGCACATCCATAAATTGAGAAATGAGTGAAACAAAAAATTGTGCTGTGGTCTCAATTTTTTCCACAGCTGTATACTTCTGTGTGATATTGTCAGTGCTGGTGGAGAAGCTTGCCAGTGGCTATTAGCAGAATAAAGTTATACCCTTGTTTATTCTGTTAAAAACAAAGGGTTTGGGCCATTGAGAGACATGTAGACTAGTGTTTACTGATCACTGTCAGTGTAACTACTAGGCCTATTACTAAAACAGTTCAAAAACAAACATTTGGGTAATCCTCAGTAATGTCCAATTTTGCCAGAATTGTTTTTCCTGAAAAAAGTTACCTACAGTGACCTGTACTTGTTCTGATGCTGAACTGTTTTGAAAACAAATTAGACATTTGAAATACTCTGTCACCTCCCATTTTCAGTATACTGGACCTCTATTATGATGAGGATGATGATTATTATTAGTATTATTATTAAGAAGAATAGTAACTAAAATCTGACTAAAATTAATTTATTTTAGACAAAATGATCATATTGATGATTTTTGTCATGTTTTTGGACTAAAACCATACCTGAAATGTGTCGAAAACTACAATGTATTTTAATCATTTGATTAAGACTAAATTAGACTAAATTTGAAACTGATGTCAAAATTAACACTGATAATGTGAACATTTCTGCTGATATTCTTGATGGAAAGTAAAAAAAAAACAGCACTTCTAATGCAATAGGACATTTGCATCAAGGCAGTTCTTCATTTTTTTTCTGGCAATTCATCTTGCCTTTTTAGGGTGTAATTGACATTAAGCCTGGTCATCTTCTTAATTAAATCCCAGACAACTGTTAATGAGCAGATAAATTCCCATATTCAGCTCGCTGCGTCCTCTTAAGCAAGATCGATGGCAGTGCTGCTGGCGTCCCTCCCCCTAGCTTCTCGTTCCCATTAAAACACCCAACCTGCCTCGGGATAACCTTGCAGACATGCATTTAAAGGAGAGGGAGAAGATGACTCCAGGACACGTTACAAAGCAACATCTCTTTTCTGTTCCCTCTTCAGACTTTATCAGCACTACAGGTCAGGGAACTTGAGCAGAGTGGGTCTTTGGAGCATATCTCTTGAAAAGCATTTAAATTTAACATCCATTACTTAAAAACATTACAGTTTACCAGCCCATTGCCCATGCATTAACCATGCTATTTGTCTTTATTACTATCATGCCATTTCATTATCTTATATCTTAATAATAGTAACAATAATATATTGTTCTAAATAATAATACCTTATCATCTTTACCATTTCCTTGCTGAGGTAACTGAGTGTAATGCAATAACCCAATATTCATCTTTGCTTTTTTAACGTGTCCCCAAGAGCCCCAAGGGTAGGTCACCAATGACAATTTTGTAAAATAATTGCTTGTTGTACATCCTTTTGCTGGATTCTTATCGTCATATCTTGAGATGCCCTCTACACTCCAGTGGGCTGATCTGATGAGGACAAAGCTGGTTGAGATATTTAGCAATACAGGTAGAAGCATGAGCCACAGATATCGGGACAGAATAGGGACTTTATCTACGTATGGGAAAGGAGACAGGTTTACAGCAACAGTGAGCAACAGAAACAAAAGTCAATCATTTCAGCCTGAGTACCACAGAAATACAACAGGTGTCAGGTTATAGAAAGGGCTACACAGGAGAACTGGCTCTGGTTCCACGATCCGGGTGTATTTTCAAGGTCTGGGTTGAGACACAGAACATAATCCTACATTATTGGTAATAAGGTAGAAGAGCATGAATGAAAGACCAAGTTACTTGGCACTGTCCAGTCCCAGGCTGTCTACACTCCTCCCGTCTCTCAACAGTTAAAAAAAATTCCTGTTAACTTAAAACTTCTTGAAAAAGTGCTACACAGCTTCTTCAAAAAGATGGCATCATTATTTAGAATCCTTCTGACTCTTTAAAGTTTTACACAAAAAAATGGATATAAAGTTCATTAGAGCGAGCAATTATTTAGTGGTTACCTAGAAACCAACCCCGTACAGACGCAAGCACATATGTTCATGCAGGATAACATTAAATATATTTTTCAATTTTTTTGTGCTCACAGATGACATGCAATATACATAGACACTCAAGAGGATTCATGCCCCAATATTTTAATTATACAACATTCCTGGCTTTAACACCATCTAGTTCATAAGAATGTAAAACTCCAGGAACTTCAATTGCCAGCCTCAGGGCTTCTGCAAAAATGTGAAAGCAAAAGCTTAATAATTGAGCTTTTCTACATTAGATTTAAATGTCATCACAGGAACATTTAGCACATGACAGAAAAAGAAAGGACATCCCATGGGTGAATATTCCATTAAATTAGAAATCAATGGTACGGTCTTGTCTTGAAACATTTGAACGAAAATGTGATAAAATAATTTGATATATTCACAGTTCTGTGCAAAAATCTTAGCCGGTCAAATAAGATGTTTGAATGGTCATGCTGTTGGAAACTGTCAAAGTGAGTCAGCTTAGCCATTCCAAACCTCTCCTAAACTCACCCCGGTATTTGCAGCAACTATTCAATACATCAGTGTATTTACTGATTCAACCATTTCCACACCATGTTTAGCTAATCAGTACCTGGATGTGAAATGTAACAAATACTTGGAATGGCTGAGATGCCCCTGAGGAGAAGATTGGAAACTGAAGTGATGTTCTTTTAGCCATACAACAAGATGGCAGAAACTTTTAGGAGAACTGAATATTTTATTTTATTTTATTTTATTTTATTTTATTAGTTTTTATTGAGCTACTGCTAATTATTATATGGATATAACGATAACCTAATCAGAATTCAAAAGCATGCTGTACTAGTTCTTTGCATAGAATCCACGGAATATCCTCATTCCTGCGCCTGCACATTACAATGCAGGTGTTTATTAAAAAATAAAACACTGACAGTTGTCTTCAACAACAAGCAAATTACTTCTAATGATTTTCTATCCTAGAAATTTCTGGAAGGTTGAAATTTGTCAAAATCCGTGTAGTTGCAGTGTTAAATAAATATTCATGAAATCTGTCCCTCTTAACATCACAGTAACAACAGTAAAAACTCAGTTCAGGAATCAAATTATGGCATGTTAAGCTCTGAAATCAGCCTCATTTATTCAATAATAGGTAATTTTTTATCTTTTTTTTTTATCTATTAGCACTTTACATCCATTGATTAATTCAATTGGTTTTCAGTGGTCTCTCCCTTATGTACGGTGTATTTGTAAGTTTCCTGCTCTCTGCTGTTTCACTGAGCTATTACATGAAACGGGCAAACTCCTTGATTTATAGCACATTAACATCAAACAAAAATAGGTCTGTCATGATGTCTTTCTCAGCTAAAAGATCAAGTGTGATATAATTTTAGTGAGCAGGGTTGTTGTGTATTGTAGGAATGGGAAAGTAACACTTTAGCAGAATTGCTCACCTTTAACGAGTACTGAAACCTGTGCAATTATTCACTAAAATAACTAGCGGTGACTAAAAATGCCCAACAAGAGTCCCGGAAAAAACAAGGCTCTCTCTGAAGCAGATGAGGAGAGATCAGGGGGAAGTAAATGGCAAACATGACCTGCGACAGTGAATGCGATGCTCTTTCTCATTATCTGCCCACTGAGAACAAACAGACAAAAACATCCCCTGAGGAGCAAATCTCGGCAGAAGAGCTAGAGACAGAGGGCTCGCCTGAGACGAGCTGCAGTATCCACAGTCTTATCTGACTCATATTAGGAACATGTCCTTCAAAACTGCAACCTGGCAGCTCTCCTTCACTCCCCTTTCTTCCTTCCCATTTTTTTTTCTGCTGACAGTCAGACTCCATCAGTCGGAGGCCAGAGCAAGGGCAGCCGTGTTTTCCAGGATCCAGGGTGAGATGGTGTGAAAGCGGGGGTGGAGTGTGTGTCTATGCTGTGGGGGGGTCTCTGTCTGCCTCCATGTGTATTTCCTGGGGTTCATTATCGGTCGCCCTCAACTCATTTCATCAGAAGCCCAACAATCTGCTGAATCAGTGACACTGAACAACAAGCCCAGCTGGCCGACATATCAGTCAATCTCAGTTTTCATTTTACTTTCATCATGTTCTTTGTCTTTCTTTAGAGCTGAATTTCCCTGCAGAATATAAATTGAATTTAGCCTGTTTTTTGAAACATACAAGAAACTTGTTCAGTTTTGGTCTTGACAGTATTTATACGGTGTGCTGCATCAGATCTGATGCCTTTAATGAAGGCAGTAACTATGGCAAACCTATGGTTGCTTACAGGTGAAAATGTCACTGACAAGCAGTCAGTAGTATTATTTTAAGACATCTCCAGTTCAATCATCAGATGATCTGAGACTCAATTATAATAAAAATAGAAGTTACTGTTTTTTCCAGTATTTTGCCAGTAACCATAAAGTGAAAACACAGAGGCTGGCATCCTGTAGGTTTTAGAAGATCTGATGTGATCTGATGAGTGACACCTAAAACTTTAGACATGCTGACTTGCTGTTAAATTGTTATTCCAGTAGAGCAGGTTTTGTGTGCTGCGCCTATGCACTCCTCAATGCCCTGACAGACCAAGGCTGGGAACTTCTGCATTAGGCTTTTTGAGACTGAAAAAACCCTTCATAAGGGTACATTGTGATTCTAGCATTTCACCAAAAGTCACTAAAATATCAGTCCTTGGTCAGGCTGCTTTACTTGTGCAACTTGTGAGTGATTAGTGACGACTAGAGCAGTCTTCATTTTCATATTTCTAAGGCACTATAGATGAGCAATGAGCTCCTAACGGTCGCTTCTATCCTCTCATTGCCCCAATATCTGACTGTTGGTTTGTCAAACTTTATAAACTCATGCTTATAGATGACTTTTATTTACATAGATCATCCACTGGGCTGTTTAACATGTTGCTTTGTAGTATGACAGTTCTATAAGTCTTGTGCTAAACAAAGCTCTTAATTTGTGAGACCAGCTTCAAGTGTCGTACGTAGACACTATGATCTGCCTCATTTTGTTATCTGAAAATATTGATTGTGCTTAAAGGACAATATAAAATATGCAAAAACTAACATATAATTGAAATATGTCAAACTTTCAAATGACATTGGGGATAAAGGAATGGAAAAGAGCATCATGATACTGAATTTGCTTAAAAATGCATTTAAGATGGAAATTGCAATGGACATTTACAAAATGGAGAGGATAACAGCATTTGTTAACCATAAATTAGAACAATTTGTTTCATACTGGGAAAAATGAATTCACTATGTGGCACCGATTGGATTTTTGTAAATTAATGGTTAAGTTGTAAGGAAACGATCACTCCCTACCTATATATAGTTTTCTTTTCTTTATTTTTTCTTTTCTTATATATTTGTACTCTTGATAAATAATGGGATGACTATTAAATTGTATAATATAGTATAAAGGTATGATGTATATGATTTTGATAGATAAATCTTGGAAAGATTTGTTATGCCTCATACCAATAAAAATGATAATTAAAAAAAAATGTATTTAAGACACATAAAATCCCAATGAGAAGTTATTTTGGCAACATAAACCATAAAGACACAAAATACATTCACAACACCAGCAAATAACAGTACAGTGAAATGAAGCATGGAATGAGGATTATTTTAAGGCCTTCTTGCAATAAGAAAAGCATGGTCTGTTATTTGGAGGTAAGCTTCTTTTCTGCTGTCACTGGCAATTTACTGTTCCTCCATCGCAATAGATTTTTTTCCCAACACAATTGTAAATTACACGACAGTAGAAGAGAGTATTTAGTAGGGGTCAAGAGTGAACAATTGACTGAATCATGCAGGGTGTAGCAGATAGAGAATAGGAAACGATAGGAAAGACTTCAGATGTCTGTTAAAATTCTGAAACTGAAACATGAATATGTTTAAATTTCGATAAAGTTGCTACCAAACCGAATCTGACCCGGCTTCTGAAAATCATGATGACACTCTACTGGAGAGGACAAACTCTGTGTTTGAGGTAACTAGAGAGAGCTGAAATTGGGAGATCAGAATCGGTTTGACAGTTGAGGACACAGGTCAACGAACAGAAAAAGTATGAAATGTTGTGAGAGTTGATGTTGGTAAGTAAGGAATGCATTCCACAAAAGTGAAGCGGTGACAGTGATGAAACGCAGGAATTTAAGTTCTCGTTTCCAAATTGCCCTGAGTATGCGAGCATGTGTGTGTCCAGTGATGTACTAGCATTTTGTCCCCAGTATCCCCAGTGCTGACCTCTGTACTTTCTGCAATAGACTCCAGTGTCTCTGCAACCCTGGATGGTTGTATTCTGAAGAACAACATTTTAACTGATACCAGAATGTGTGCAACAGTGTCATAATTAGCATTAACATAATCATTACAGTAATAAGAGAGTCCCAGATGTTCTTGTTCTCATCAGGTGTCTGGCAGCACAGGTGCACAAACTCTAAGTCATTTCCTTTATCTTCTTTCTTGATTAATTGAGGGAAAATGGGTCAATTAGGAAAAATAATGGAATGACTTTAAAGAGGTGACAGATTTTTTTAGTAAAAACTGGATAACTGGAGATACAGCAGTTCAAAAGCTGCCAATGAGATTTCTAGCTTAGTCTTGTACACATAACATTGTGTTACTTTTTTGCATTATGAATTTTTTCTTCACTATTCTTCCTGCTCTATTGATATGATAATAATTTATAATAAAAACTTTTGTCTTCAGTGATTAGGTCCCCATCATCTGCAGCTGCCAATTTTCCTAAAGCAAGCATATATATACGTATATGGGTGACCATGTTATATGTGGGGACATAGAATGTATAAACACACAATTTGCTTCCATTTCAGTTACTATTGTTATTATTATTATTATTATTATTATTCATAGTAGTAGTAGGAGGAAGAGGAGGATTAGTGGCAGTAATAGTAGCAGTACTGTTGTTTTGTAAATGCCTTTAATCTGCAATGAAAATAAAATTAGGCTTTTCTCATCACATGTATTTAGCAGATCATTTTGTCCAAAACAATGTCCAAGAAAAGATCAGAGAGCAGGTCAGCCAGTTTCCATGGAGCAATTGGGGTTAAGGGCCTTGCTCAAGGCCCCAACTGTGACATAACTCTGGCAGCCATGAGATCAGCAAGCTTCCAGTCAAAGGTACAGAGTGCAAACGCACAGAGCTGCACACCATTTTATGGTGACCCCTACAGCTCCACTGCTTTGCCTGTTTAATATGGTTTTTACCAACAGTCGAGTTGTTAGATTTAAGAGTCCTGAGAACTGGTGTGTGTCGTCATCTCAGGTGTATGTGTGTGGTAAAGATTCCCATATTAAAACAGAAATGTTTTGCTGGTGTGGGTACACATGTATGTGTGAGACTGGCTGTCCAGTAAAACCTGTATTTTAAAGTATCCAGTTGCACGACTTAAGATTTTTTAATGTCAACAGTTGTGTCATGAAAGTCAAATCAAATTTTACTAATTGAAAATGATGCCATTCAAGAAAACAAAGGTAAAGGGAAATGCTTCGGGAGAATCTGTAATCGCAAACCTTAATGCGCATGCTTACAACAAACAGCTGACAGTCTTTTATTTGAAACAGAAGCAAGTAGAAACAACAACAGGTTGCAACTCAGTAGCAACAACTGATGTAACAATAACATTTGCAAGCTACATCTTGTGTTTAAGTGTAATAGAAGAAATATTGAATTGTTGGTATAACACTTGCAGTTGAAAGGAAAACTCACGCAAAATCCAGCCTGTAAGTAAAGCCATTGTAAGGCGCTTTCCCACCGAAGTTCAGCAACCTACTTCCTGGTGCTTGGGCCGACTCGCCCGGTAGCTTTTGTAGCTCTTGCCCACTTTTGTGTGTTGCCCACCGGGCAACAGGAACTGTAACTTTCATGCTAAATAATCACGTAATTTTATATGAAACCACTATGCCCCAAACAATGGAGGGTAAACATAATTTTGTAATTAGCTAGTTATGAGGAAGATCAATTGCACAGACAGAGCATTTTATTTATATTTCATTTGTACATCTTTATAATTCATTATTAAATCTGTACAGCAGATCGATCTTTTGTTTTCCACAGAATAAAAAACGATTTTAATGTTATTCTGTTAATAAGCGCTAGCAAATTTCACCGCTGGCACCAGTGATATAAAACAAAAATATATCGGTTATTGGTCACATTTTCTGAGGCAGAAATATGGAGACACAAGTAAAAAGGTATCCTACATTTAAGGTATAAAAATAATTCCATCTGCTCTGTTTTTGCTCCATTGCTTCAGTCTCTTTCCCCTGTCCATGGGTAGGGGCCCCCTCAAGCTGTGCTGCCAACTTTGGTCAGCTGGCTGTAGTGACATTTTCAATTTGAGACAAGTCTGCACACACATGCAAACGTATTTACATGTATGTAATGAATTTATTACCTTGTAGATATTCTGCAGGGTTTCCAAACTATCCTGACACGTTGAATGTAGCTAATTTTAGGTTTATAATGGAATAATATAGATTTGCGGGTATATTTCTTACATGTCAGAGTCTGAAAGCGTGAGTGTCACACCAAATGCATGAGAATTGGCAAACCAGCCCTTAAGTGGGCCATTTTGAGCTTTCCAATTATATATTTTTTTTATTAAAATGATGAAACATCAATAATGTGCTAATCAAAGCATGGGATGCCAGTGGTAAAACTCACTGTTCAGGATGGGGGAGTACAGCGATGGTGTATCGATCGGCCAAATTTACGCAGTTTAACTGTTCCCTCTTTTGCTAAAGTTAGTCTTGAATTTTTGCATACGCTTGTTTAATTGTGTTCTCCACCTCTTCTCACAATTTGTCTACCCTTCTAGCAGGATAAGTGTCAAAGACCCGGGAAACATAATGTCACTCTTGTTATCTTTGCACCGTTGTTTTCTTCTGTTGCGCTACTGTGCCAGTTCACTTGGCAGTGAAATAAGCGGCAGCGGTAATTCTCAAAGTATAATAATCGGCCAGGATGGGCAACTTTATCTATTGTGAAAACGCTTGCTAAAAATGCAAATAACAGTTATGTTGCTATTGTTAAATGATAATATTATCTTATATCCTTAATGTAACTTCTGGAAATTATGCCTTCATGGGGCCCCAAGTTTTCAGGGCCCCAGGTGGATGCCTACCTTGCCTAATGGTAAAGTCCACTCCTGCATAGTATCCTGCATCCCTGGAACAGTATCTCAAGGGCCCAACAGTGGTATGATTACTCTGCAGGTCACCTGATTTGAACCTTCACAGACATGGGCACCAATCATGGAGCCATAGACCACCACTGCTGTATACTTTTCCAGGGTAAAATGGCTAGAATACAACTAGTAGACACTTAGGGGTCAATTCCCCATCAGGTGTGTAAGTCAAAAAAGCACTTAAAAAGTCATGTGGTTTTGAGGTACATGTTTTCTCTCCTCATCAGCATGGTCACACCCACTACGCTTAACCCAAAAAAAGAGGTGCGGCAATGCAAGAAGTATAATTAATTTATCAAGCAAGAAAGGGGGTTACACCCTCAATGAAATCCACAGTATCATTCTCTACCTGCTGGAGCAGAAAGGATATTTCTTGCCTAAATACTGCTCTAAAAGACATTCTGAAGTGAGGCAGTAGCCATTAACAGGGGCACAGTTGAGATGTAGTGACTGTGGCCATAGCCTGTTGTGTAGTGGCTGTCGCTTCATTGATTAGATCTTACACGAATGTCTCAGTCTCTTTTCCGTGATCACACCCTCCTCTTGCTAGAGAGCTGTGATTGGACAGTGATTACATTTCCTGGTGGCACGATTTCAGTTTGTACTTTTCAAAAATGAAAATGAGCTGATGCAGCAGAGCAAAAGCGGCCATTGCATTTCGGTGTGATGTGGCACAATTTCATCGTTAAATTGTGTGTGATGTAAATCTTTCTAATTGTTTTTCTGGACAAGATGCAAAACATTGCAATGATGGTTTTGCTTTTCATTGTCACGTTGTCTTCATGAAACTTATTGAAAAGCAATGCCTCTTGTGCACTGCATTTCCACATGGCACAGTTTCTGCGTGCTGCGCACTGTAAAACAATACATCAAGCCGATTGTTCTCCCCCACATGCCAAAGTCGTGTTTGCATTTCAAGCTGGCATGAAATCTGCTCCATACACAGAAACCCTTTTTTGACAATGGAAGCATGGTGGTACACCTGAATTTGGCCATTTTATTCTGACAAAAACTTTATTCAACTTTATTGCAGGTAAGCTAGAATAAATAACCAATTTCTATAATCAGATGTATATTTTTTGCTGAATATTGTTGTTAGTTTTATAATTCTAACAATAATATAGAATAATATTACTAATTTTCCTCTATATTACATAAATAAGTGATAGCATAAAACTGATTAACTACCCCAGAGCCAGAATCAACATTTTAGACAACAAAGCTGATATAATTTGAGTCTTCAAACTATTTTTTTAAATTAGAGAAAACTGTTACAGTAATGAGTTCATGAGAATGACCCATATTGTGTATAGGAATGAATCCACATTGTAATATCCAGAAAGAAAATGGCACTGCCAATAGAGTATGGTATAACAGAATAAATGAAACTTTATTGGTAACACACTCTCCAATTCAATCATACAGTGGAAACTCACCAGGATATTCTAGCCAACCTTCCTGCCCACCAGTGGTAATCACAAATCCCACCACCACAAAATAACTATTTGCATGTGCTGTATTGCTAACAAGCAACCGAAAGCAGAAAAACACAACAAGGTAAGATAAGTGTTAGGTTCACAATGTAAATTAAAAAGTTCATGTTCCACGTTTTGCTTGCTGCCAAAATCATTGAGGGCGTCACCCCCCTTTTCTTGCTAGATGGCATGAAGGTAGTTCTCTGGTGTGTTCTCTGTACGATGAACATAAAGGAGTATTATCTGTGTAAAGGTGCTTGTACATAGTTATGTCCAGAAATCATTATTGTATTCCCCAGACTGCGGGGTATACATAAGGACATCGGAGGAAAAATTACTCAATTTTAATATTTTAAGTACAGAGACCACCCCAAAATGTTACTCAAGTAAAAGTCTCCCAGCAAAATACTACTTAAGTAAAAGTAAAACATACCTGGTTTAAAAGTATTTAAGTATCAGAAGTAAGAAAGTACTACACATTTACAGTATATCTATTGATCCTACCAAAAGCAACCTATTCTTTTAAATTCACACAAGACATATTTGAATATAGCATTTCAAGTAACAGTGCGTCACAATAAGGAAAAGTGAGTCACAAGAGGGTAAGTAGATATTTTCTTTTTATTCAGAAAAAGCAGTGAAACTTGACGAGCTTGCCGATGTTCTGCCATTTTCTGCTACTGTACCCTTACAAAAAGGTACTATGGTAATATCAAAGTAATAGCACAGTAGTACCACTATGGTAAAGCCATTGTAATTTGGCCACCTATGCATAAAATGGCTTAAAGAAAAAACATTTTAACAGTTTAATTGCCTCAAAGATCAAACCAGTTAACCACTTACCAATATAAGTATTTCAGTGACAAACTGAAGGTCAGGTTGGGGAGCATGCACTGGTGCCACACCCTCCACACGAATAAACACCTGGCTGGCGACCCCCCAGGCACACACGCAGTCCAGTCCCACCCTACGAAAATGGCCATCCACTGAGGATCCTGCGAGCTGGATCACCCTCAGGGAATCGCTCCACATGACTGCAGTACCATAACTGACTCTCTCTCACAATGCAGGTAATGTTCTTGATCCGGAACTCCCTGAGCAACTTGTTCAACACAAAGTCAAAGCGGTAACCAAGGATTCTCCGAGAGACACAGTACCAAAGGAGTCTTGTGTTCATTTCAGGTGACTGTATAGTGTACATGTCTCAAAGCTATACAACAAAACAGGCATCTCTTGTTCTTGTTCTCTTGTTCCTTTGACTCTCTTGTTCTGCTGGGGAACTTCAATGCTCACGTGTGCAATGACAGTGAGACCTGGAGTGGCGTGATTGGGTGGAATGGCCCCCTCGATCTGAACCCGAGTGGTGTTTTGTTATTGGACTTCTGTGCTCGTCACGGATTGTCCATAATGAACACCATGTTCAAGCATAAGGGTGTCCATATGCGCACTTGGCACCAGGACACCCTAGGCCGCAGTTCAATGATCGACTTTGTAGTCGTGTCACCGGACTTGCGGCTGCATGTCTTGGGCACTCAGGTGAAGAGAGGGGTGGAGCTGTCAACTGATTACTATCTGGTGGTGTTTTGGCTCCGCTGGTGGGGGAGGAAGCCAGCCAGGCCTGACAGGCCCAAGCGTATAGTGAGGGTCTGCTGGAAACGTCTGGCGGAATCCCTTATCAGGAGGAGCTTCAACTCCTCCCTCCAGCAGAACTTCTTTCAGGTCCCAGGGGAGGCGGGGGACATTGAGTCCGAATGGGCCATGTTCCGCACCTCTATTGTGGAGGTGGCTGACCAGAGCTGTGGCCGTAAGGTGGTCGGTGCCTATCGCGGTGGCAATCCCCGAACCCGCTGGTGGACACCGGTGGTGAGGGATGCTGTCAAGCTGAAGAAGGAGTCCTATCGGGCCTTTTTGGCCTGTGGGACTCCAGAGGCAGATGACAGGTACCGGCGGGTCAAGCGGAATGCGGTTTCGGCGGTCGCTGAGGCAAAAACTCGGGTGTGGGAGGAGTATGGGGAGGCCATGGAAAACGACTTCTGGACGGGTTCGAGGAGATTCTAAGATAAGATAAGATAATCCTTTATTAGTCCCACAAGTGAGAAATGTGCATTGTTACAGCAGAAAGTGAACAGTACAAGAATAGAGCAGCAAAATTTAAAAACAATAGGATAAAAACTATAAATGTACAAGTGGAAATGCATAAATATAAATATATGTACAACACTGTGAAATTGCACTCAAGAAATATTGCACATAAAGAAGACATAAGAAAAACACTCTGGTGCATTGGATGTGTGTGTTTTGTTAGGCTATGTGTGTGTGGTCTACAGCAAGGACTTTGTTATAGAGTCTGACAGCGGATGGAAGGAAAGATCTTCTGAATCTCTCCTTCCCACATTGTGGACGCAGAAGCCTGCCACTAAAGGAGCTGCTCAGTGCTGTCAGAGTCTCCTGCATGGGGTGGTAGATGTTATCCAACAGGGATGACAGCTTAGCCACCATTCTCCTGTCACTCACAACCTCCACCGGGTCCAGAGGGCATCCAAGAATGGAGCTGGCCCTCCTGATCAGCCTGTTTAGTCTCTTCCTGTTCCTAGTGGAGATGCTACTGCCCCAGCAAACCACACCATAAAAGATGGCTGATGCCACTACCTCGTACAGTGTCAAAAAAGGTCCTCAGGAGCGGACCCTGCACTCCAAAAGACCTAAGCCTCCGCAGCAGGTGCAGCCTGCTCTGACCTTTTTTGTAAAGAGCATTTGTGTTCTGAGCCCAGTCCAGTTTATTGTTCAGGTGAACACCAAGGTACCTGTAGCTCTCCACCGCCTCGATGTCCATACCTTGAATGTTCAGTGGTTGAAGTGGAGGATGTCCACCATCTGGCGGCTCAGGGTGGGAAAGCAGGGCAGCATCAACACTGTTTATGGTGGGGATGGGGTGCTGCTGACCTTAACTCGGGACATTTTGGGTCAGTGGAGGGAATGCTTCGAAGACCTCCTCAATCCCACCGACACGCCTTCCAACGAGGAAGCAGAGTCTGGGGACTCATCGGGGTGGACTCCCCCATCTCTGGGATGGAGGTCGCTGGCGGTGGATGAGATACGCCCGGAGTTCCTTAAGGCTCTGGATGCTGTGGGGCTGTCGTGGTTTACACGCATCTGCAGCATCACGTGGACATCGGGGGCAGTGCCTCTGGACTGGCAGACCTGGGTGGTGGTCCCCCTCTTTAAGAAGGGGGACTGGAGGGTAAGCTCCAACTATACGGGGATCACACTCCTCAGCCTCCCTGGTAAGGTCTATTCGGGGGTTCTGGAGAGGAGGGTCTATCGGATCGTCGAACCTCAGATTCAGGAGGAGCAGTGTGGGTTTTGCCCTGGCCGTGGAACAGTGGGTTCAGCTCTATGCTCTCAGCAGGGTCTTGGAGGGTTCATGGGAGTTTGCCCAACCAGTCTACATATGCTTTGTGGACTTGGAGAAGGCATTCGACCGTGTCCCTCAAGGAGTCCTGTGGGAAGTGCTCCGGGAGTATGGGGTGCCGGGCTTCCTTATAAGGGCTGTTCAGTCCCTGTATGACCGCATTGGTCCGCATGGTTGGCCAAGTCAGACTCGTTTCCGGCGAGGGTTGGACTCCGTCACGGCTGCCCTTTGTCACCGATTCTGTTCATAGCTTTTATGGACAGAATTTCTAGGCGCAGCCAGGGCGTTGAGGGTGTCCAGTTTGGTGACCTCAGGATTGGGTCTCTGTTTTTTGCAGATGATGTGGTTCTGTTGGCTTAATCGGACCGTGACCTTCGGCTCTCACTGGGACGGTTCGCAGCCAAGTGTGAAGCGGCTGGGATGAGAATCAGCACCTCCAAATCCAAGACCATGGTCCTCAGCCGGGAAAGGGTAGAATGCTCCCTCTGGGTCAGGGAGGGGGTCCTCCCCCAAGTGGAGGAGTTTAAGTATCTCGGGGTCTTGTTCACGAATGAGGGAAGGAACGGGAGATCGACAGGCGGATTGGTGCGGCGTCACCAGTGATGCGGGCACTGCATCAGTCTGTCTTGGTGAAGAAAGAGCTGAGCCAAAAGGCAAAGCTCTCGATTTACCAGTCGATCTACGTTCCTACCCTCACCTATGGTCATGAGGGGGTAGTGAATGATAGAATGAGATCGTGAGTACAAGCGGCCAAAATTAGGTTCCTCCGCAGGGTGGCTGGGCTCTTCCTTAGAGATAGGGTGAGGAGCTTGGTCATTCGGGAGAGACTCAGAGTAGAGCCGCTGCTCCTCCGCATTGAGAGGAGCCAGATGAGGTGCTCCGGGCATCTGCTTAGGATGCCTCCTGGACGCCCCCCTGGTGAGGTGTTCCGGGCATGTCCCACTGGGAGGAGGCCCCGGGGAAGACCCAGGACACGCTGGAGGGACTATGTCTCTCGGCTGGCCTGGGAATGCCTCGGGATTCCCCCAGTGGAGCTGGATGAAGTGGCCGGGGAGAGGGAAGTCTGGGTTTCCCTGCTGAAACTGCTGCCCCTGCGACCCGACCTCAGATAAGCAGTAGATGATGGATGGATGGATGGATGTGACTGACTTTTAAAGAGTACAATACCGAGTCAGTTTTTAATGACAGACCTTTGATGTTCACAGGCATGCTGAATGGACACAGTGCAATCATTAACAAATATGTACAGAAATACATAATCAGAAAATCAAGTGATTTGCCCCCAGCGTCTGTAGCTTCACCCACACTTTGCTGACCATGTCTACCTCAGTTATTTTTATAGTTATTTGTCCATTTTTTCTTTCCTTTACATTTTGAATAGTGTAATTACAAAAGAGGGTTAATGTCATTCAATAATATGTCAACACCTTTGTCATCTTCCAGGCTACATACCCACACTGTGTGTGTGAATTATATTTATATTATATTGTGGGGACCAAATTTACCCCACAATATGATTGAAAACCTTTTTTCAGGTCCCCACAAAAATCTGTGAATGCAATCAAAAAACAAAAAATGGCAATTTAGCTTGGTCACTTATGGTTAAGGTTAGGGTTGGGTTAGGGATTAAGGTCGTCATGTTAGGATTTGAGTTTTTCCTGCAGAAATGAATGGGGAGTCCCTAAAAAGCTATAATTACAAACCTGTGCGTGTGTGTGTGTGTGTGTGTGCATTAGGTTTGTATTACATTGTGGGGACCAAATGTCCCCCACCGTGTAATAAAAGCCTGTTTTTTGACATTGTGGGAACCATTTTTCAGGTTCCCACAAAGATTTGTGAACACAATCAAAAAAGTAAAAATGCCATCAGTCTCATATTGGGGCAGTGTGTGGCTCAGTGGGTTAAGCCTGCATACCTGTAATCCGAAGGTCACTGGTTCAAACCCAGCTTCAGCACATCTGTGGCTCCTTGAGCAAGGCCATTAACCTTTAGCTCCCTGGGTGCTGCTACAGGCAGCAGCCCTTCGTGGGAAACTTACTCTACAAAGAGCAAGTTGAAGGAGGTGTAAAAAGAGGATTTCCCCGTGGGGATCAATCACAATAATATTTTTTTGCTTACTTACGGTTAAGGTTAGGGATGGGTAGGGGTTAAGGTCGTCATGTTAGGATTTGACTTTTCCCCATAGAAATGAATGGAGAGTCCCTACAAAGATATAATTATAAACCTGTGTGTGTCTGTGTGAGTGAAGGAGTGATAGATAAAGGAAAATAGAATGGGTTTTGAAGGGTGCATATTACTCTTGCTTCATAGTATACCCCTTAGTTTTGATAACATTTGATAGAGTTAAGGTGAATAGTGTTAATTAATTTGTTTGTTGCAGTGAATGTCTTAATCTAAGTCCGTTGTTCCTGTTTTGGGTGAAGTTTCTTCATAGCAGGATTTCTCATAACGGAGACGCCTATGCCTTAATCATCGTATTGTAAAGTTTGATGTATTATTCAATCAATCAATTTTTAGACTATTTTTAAATGCAAACTTGTATGAACAGTGGGTGTAGTCACTGTAGTGTAAATGTATGGATATTGAAATTAAATTTTATAAAAAATTTCATTGAGTAAATTAAGAACATTTTAGGGATTTTGTGCACTCGATGTAGTATTTTGTGGAAACATCAACCTAATGTGTGTGCATGATCTAGTGCATCATGGTCAAGAAAAAAAGACTCTCTGTGACCCCATATAACACTTACCATTAGTGTTAGTGTTAAGACATACAACGAAATACAGTTAACCAAAAATGTGGAATGTGCAATAAATGAATAGCTGCTTTTTCAGAATTACATATCATAACTAGGACTCAAGAAAGTAAAAACACATTTATTGGCTGTCACATTTCCCAGTAATTCCCAGTAATTCTAGAAATGGAAGAAGTTGGGTGTGGGGGGAGGACTTCCAAATATTTTTTCTATTTTTCAGCTGGAGGGTTATAGCTGTGTCAGACTGAGATAACACTTTGTATCATTTTCAAAACACTTAGTTAGTTAATTATTATTATTATCTTTTTCATTTCTTCTATTAATGAGTAGGTGGAGTGGTGGTTCTGAGGCTCGGGCTCTGTGCCAACAACTGGAAGGTTGCTGGTTCAAATCCTGTGAATGACTGGAGTGATTCTACTCCCTTGGGCTCTTGAGCAAAGGCCCTTAACCTGCAATTGCTTCGTCCTGGGTATGACGTTAAGAACATAAGAAATTTACAAACGGGAGGAGGCCATTCGGCCCATCAAGCTCGTTTGGGGAGAACTTAATTAATAGCTCAGAGTTCTTAAAATCTTATCTAACTCTGATTTAAAGGAACCCAGGGTTTTAACCTGCACTATGTGAACAGGAAGACTATTCCATACTCTAGCTACACGCTGTGTAAAGGTGTGTTTCCTCAAATTCAGTTTAAAATGTTCTTGCGCTAATTTCCACCTATGGCCAAGAGTTCTAGTATTTAAACTAATACTGAAGTAGCCATTTGGCTGAACAGCATCCAGACCTGTTAGAATCTTATATACCTGGATTATGTCCCCCCTTAATCTCCTTTGAATGAGGCTGAACAGATTCAGCTCAGCTAACCTCTCCTCATAAGACTTTCCTCTAAGACTAGGAATCATTCTCGTAGCCCTATGTTGCACCCTTTCCATGGCAGCAATGTCCTTTTTAAGGTATGGTGACCAAACTTGCACACAATATTCTAGGTGGGATCTTACCAAGGAATTGTACAGTCGTAGCATCACCTCCCTTGATTTAAACTCCACACACCTACAGATGTAACCTAACATTCTATTGGCCTTTTTAATTGCTTCCCCACACTGGCGAGGGTGGGACATGGAAGCATCAACATACACTCCACCCCTACATCCAACCCTATAAGGGTCCTCCAATTTACATGGAAGAACTTTGGGGTTAGTGACAGGATTGGCACTCCAGCCACTGGAAAGAACTGTCCATTCGGGCTAGTGTGGTGCTGAGGTATTGCTTGCCAAGTGGCTGCACTCAGGTTCTCATCCCTGAGGTGGTTTGTGGTGTGGTGGGTCAATCAGTGCATGCTCCTTACCTCTATTAATGTGGTTGTGGATTATTCAGGATTATGTTGATTTTAGAGTTTCAATACCAGTTTCAGGTGGAGATATGTCAGATAATGCTTACCTTCCATGTTGTAACCCTCTACCAAGTTTTAATATGTGATTTGTTCATTTGTTGTAGATGAGTAATATTTTTCCCTTTACAGGTATTAGAAATAATTGGTGTTTTATTTAGTTGAAAATCTGTGTTATGCCAGTCTTGGTGGGTATTTATAGCGTATTTTTAATATATAAAAAATATTACATAAAAAAATTACATGAATATAACATAAATATAGAAATAGAAATTTATATTGATTAAACCAGTATTAATACCTACTAATAATATTATTTATGATACTACTAATATTATTTTTGTAATACTACTACTATTTATAGTACACTATAATTATAATACTGTTATTAACACTAATAAAAATAATAATTATTATTATTATCATTATTATGAACTCAATTAATAAAATTATGTTAATATTAAATTCAGTGTTCTATAAAACACTGGTCTGTATACGCAGAAAGTGCTGTACCCTTAGTACTATTACATAGACAGTGTTCCAGAACCATTATTCTGTATACCCAGACAGTGCTCCATCCTCAATACTCCTACGTGGACATTACAGGATTATAGAATACTGTCTGAGTGTACAACACAGTGATTAATATAGCAGACTAAGTATACAGAACAGTGATTATGGAACACTGTCAGAGTATACAGCACTGTCTGAGTGTATAGCATTTTGAATGCAGAGCACAATCTAAGAATACAGAACAGTGATTTTAGAACCCTGCCACAAAGTATTGTTTTATACTGTTCTATATTATACTGAATATATAGCACTGTCGGAGATCTTCCAACATCTTCCATACACACACTAGCACGGAAAGAAAACAGTCACTATTGTTTTTTTTTTATTTTGAACAATTTTTGATAAATAATCATGATAGCTAAATTCACCTTTTTCTCTCATAGCCCCTTTATGTTTTGTAACGAATGATTGTTAATTATCTGCCTAGTGCAAATGAAAAATCACATGTGGGAACTCTTAAATATATGATAAGCAAGCAAATTTTGTTTGCTGTTTCTTCAAAAAAAGGAAGGCACAAGGTCGGCATCCCAGATGTCTGGCTCTGGTTGGACTGGTGCCTCACTCAGGGACACTCGGTAGTGGTTGGTTGTGCCAGCATTTGTATTAGTAAATGTATTACTCTTGGGCTGCTGAAAAAAAACCAAGTCAAAATGGAACTGCATACAAACTATTGAGCGATATGAGCAAATTAATGGAAGTGGGATTATATTTTTTATCCAACATGATAACTGCCGATTCAACATAATACTTATCTCTGTTGGGGCTTATGCAGCAAGTCTTATACAATCTGAGTAATTGCATGTAAAACATAACCCGTGATAGTGCAGGGTAGAAAAAGTTGAGAAATCTTATTGAGAAAAACAACCAGTAGCATAAAGGTCACCATTCCCAGCAAACCTTTTGCTGGTCAGTCATTTGCACTAGTAATTGAATTAAGATGCCATCTGGCATGCTGGTCTGGAAACCTGTTGATTGGGATATAATTTCCATGCTACTAGCAGCTGGATTTTTAATATTCATGAGCAAATACTTCAGACAGAGGTTTCACAAAGGCAGGTGGATATAACACTGTCAGAGTACACAGAAGAGTTACTATAGAACACTATTGGTGCTTTTCCACTGCCACCAGGAACCGAGCCATACCCAACCCGTACTGCAAAGAGACAGTTTTCCATTGTAAACTATGTGACCCGTATTCAACCCATACCCTTGCTGACACAGGGCCAAAAGCATGCTTAAACTGAGCTGGTTGCATCACCACCATCTGATTGGTCGAAATACACGGGGACAAGAAAGAACCAGTGATCTGTGTCCACATGCATGAATTATGTGAAGGGAAAAGGAACATATTCTCTATATTATTAATTATCAGTAGTACCACACTTCACAATGTATTTAAGCATTCCAGATAGCTTGGAGCTTTTGAATTTCTAGCCTACTTAAGAAGTACTATAGAAAGCCTGAAAGGAACAGATTCGTAATGCAAATTTACGCGTGCGAATGCTAATTCCGCTAGCATTTGATGCTAACCTAAGATGGCGATTCTCACAGATGTGCTAGCAGAAATTAGCACATAGTAAAATGATGTACATAGTATGAACAATAAATAAGCATCTCTTTGGTTTTATATCACTGTTGCTCTTCAAAGCAGGCCACATCTATACCTGGCCAACCCATCTGCCGTGGGAAAAGTGAGCTGGAACCGTGCTGTAACAGGTCTCTCTTCATGGTTCTGGTTGGATACCAGTCGGTTGCTGTATGCTGCACTGTTTGAGTATGCAGAATTATGGTTAAAAAACACTGTCCATGTAAGAGTACTGAGGATACAGTACTGTTTGAGTATACAGAATAATGGTTATAGAACACTATCTATGTAATAGTACTGAGGGTATAGCACTTTCTGAGTATACAGACTCTCTTGTGAACGAGATGCCTTCCGAACGGCCGTTCATAACTTGAAATGTTCGTAACTCGCTATTCAGCATAATTTTAAGGGTGTACGCAAGAACAAAGAACTAGAATGCTGGAAGTACACACGCTACGCTGTTTTGCAGCAGGAGTAGCAGCCAGAAGTCGTATTTGGTCGGAATTGGTGCGAAGAAAAAAAAATTGATGTTGCGGACAGGAAACAGGAGCCCAATGAACACAATTTGGACTTACAGTCCTCTTTGTTTGTATATCTGAAAGTGCGTAAGTAAGAGTGTCCGTAGAGTCAAAATAGAGAGCACTCTATCAACAAAGAGCATTCTTTTAGTATAAAGAATTATACGATTATAGAACACTGTCTGATTATACAGCACAATGACTAATATAGCAGTCTTAGTACACAGAGCAGTAATTATAGAACATTGTCAGAGTATACAGCACTGTCTGAATATATAGTATTTTGAATGCAGAGCACAGTCTGAGAATACAGAACAGTGATCATAGAACACTGCCATATAGCACCATTCTATGTTGTTCTATATAGCGCTGATTATATAGCACTGTCAGAGATCATCTTCCAGTGTATCATTTTGCTAGAACATTAACTACACTAGCACAGAAAGAAATCAGCCGTTGATGTTTTTTTTTATTTTACATAGAAAATTTTAACTATAAATCTAAAAATTTCCATGTCCATGTGTTAAAAATATTTCATCGTCACAGCATCAAACTGCAGGTGTTTTTTTGTCATTTTAAATGAAATGCTTTTAAAAATGTAATATTTTTTGTGTTGCTGGTTTAAGTGGCCCTGAGTATTCCCATTTACCCTCCCTCTGCTGCCATGAATACCACCACATTCCCTCCAAGTGACTAGGAGCTGAGAATGTGGCCTATTACATTATGGCCCCCTTGGAGGTGGTAAGTCAAGGCCTTTGTAGGCGATAGATTCCAGCAGTGATTATATTCATCGTCTAGACTCACTCCCCATTTAAACACTGTTTGGAGGAAATGTGCCTTTGAAGTGTTTGCAGAGCCTGTAAAAAGAGCAGCAATAAGAACTGCAGTCAAACAGCAGCATCTGTTGTCATAAACGTGTAAATATCCATTGGAGATGCATGTTTCTATTGGGTCTATATTAACCATTTCTATTTCATGACTGCTACTGATCCCATGTGTAGTACCTTGGAGTAATTGGACTGGCGAGAGCCACAGGGAGGCGGCACGTCAAGCGAGCATGCCAGTCAAACAGGCTTTGTTTAGAGGCCCACCCGTGCCTGCCCTGAATCATTAACTCCAAGTGCCACTCTCACTCAGCCACAGTTTAAAGCCAGCAGAGCAGCAGACTCTCAGGGGAACCTCCTGCATGCGAGTCAGGCCTTCTCGCTCAGGCCGTTTCTACCCTCTGTCCTTTTCCAACGTATACCTTGTTACTAACAGGGCATTGTGCGCCCACCGGGTATTTAATTTGCAGGTTACTCTACTTAATATAGCTAAATGAGCTCATTTGTTTACATTGTACAAAAATTAGGCCTTTACTCTGTTTAATGACTCCAAAAATATATGCTTATTTTACAATAATAGTAATTTATTGGAAACTCTTCAATAATATTGATAGTTAGAAAATATTTTGTTAAAAATCAATGGTCAATTTCATCAAAAATTTTCTCTCCCTGAATTGGGCAGAGATGCTGTTAAAAGAATCATCAGGAACTGTGTGCAGGCTGGGTTTCAACAAACGGCATCTGAGCAGCTTTTTGCACTTTTTTCATGCTTAGCTCAGACCCAAGAGCTCTGCTAACAATAGGGGAAGGCTGTTTGCATGCCTGCTTCCTTTAAAGGGGGACGGCCATTGGCTTTACCCAGGAGACGAGGCAGCAGCAGTTTGGCTGGACCTTTCACTGTTGTTAATGTCTGCTGCTTCCACTGTCATTCATCTAGCTGGCTATGCAACGATATGGCAAGAGTTACAAACTTGCAAACATACCCTATGCTTAATACATCCAACAGAAAAGACTTCTCGTCCAATTGCCGGCAGAGATTAGATTATACAGTACTTGGCAACTACAAGCCCAGTAAATGCCTTGACTGGCAATGCTGCCAACTCAGGGATTAAGGGATACCATCGCACTGAGTTTGGTAACAAGATCTCATTGCTGAATCTTTGCTTTGTCTTCTTGTACAGATTTCTGTATTTCCCACAGTAGAATGTCAGCCTGGGGCCTGCACTCTTGGATTAGCATTAGCTCCCACCAGGGAACTGCTGGCTCTGGGCTACTAGTATTCACAATAAGAAGAGTACATTCAGGTGAAAAAATACTTACACTTTTTCTTTAAACTGCTATTTTTCAATTCTATAAATTTAATTGATACGAGTGCTGAAAATTGCTACTTGCAACTGTTGGCATTTTAATTAGGAATATTTGGCAGGTGTTTTTGCTGAAGATGGTTAGACAGGACACCTTTGATCTGTCTACTGCGCAATATGCTTCACTGGCTGTGCTAAGTTTCTGAAAGGGCAATTTGCATAACATTTCATTTGAAATAAACATGGAACATCTGTCAGGTTTTTTTCTGATTTTACTTTTCGAACATGGCATGTGGCATGTGATGTCTAAAGGACACACGACTATTGTTAAGCCACAGAAAGACTGAGTGAAATATGAGAAAGTGGAAGAGAGAGTTCTGCCTCTGAATAAACAAACAACAGAGTTTAATTATCACGGCCTCTGCTCCTCTATATTCCTTTCCCTGAAGCTGTCAATCGTACAGAGAAGTCATTTTCCACTGAAGGCACCCTGAACATAAACTTACACTTAAGAAGAGGCCCAGGATGTTTCAGTCCCTGGAGAACTGAAGCCTGCAGGATGTGGTGAGCCTGGGTTTATGGACCATAAGGTTGCGCTGTCGACAAAGGTGCTCTTTTGTAAAGGCTGCCTTGCCCACAGACACTCTCTTCTTTATTGATGCCTTTTTCTCTCACCCTCTTGGTTGATAGCCCAGATCTAAATTAAGTTCCCATCCAAGGTTGTTTATTAAAGGTGAGAGCGAGAGCTGGAGAGGGAGCGCACCCTGGAACGATAAACCAAATGAATGACATCCATTCAGGTTCTGGGCAATGCCATTACGTTCTGACAATAGCAAGCAGGGCATGAACCAAAGAAATGGCACACAAATCATCAGGGGGCAGACCTGTCCCACATCGTCAGAGAATCAATGAAAGATAGCTTTCCAAACCTTGCCTGCTCTTACTGTGGAAAGGGAAAATAGCCCAACTGTATCCAGTAATCTGCCCCACCTGCTGTTCAGCAAACACAAAATGTCAGCATTCCCACTGAAGGAACTTTGTAAGAGCTTTAAACTTTCGCTTTTTTAACCTAAAACACTGCTGAGGTTTTTTTAAAAATAGGAATCCATTTATGGAGAAATAAGAGGAGACAGAATGATTTCAGTGACTAACCTCCTACAGGAACAGTGTGGTATGGCAGCATGCGCAGCAGCAGAAGGCTTTCAGAGAAAGTCAGCGCTGATTACTGCTGTTCCTCGTGGCACCGGTGAGCCCACAGCTCCCACAAGCTGCTAATAACTGCTAATTGTGCCTCCACAGGGGAGGCAGGGTGAGCTGATGCTCTCTGTGGCAGAGCAAAGGAATGCCGTAACGGCGAGTCTGCTCAGGCAGACGGCTGTGGGCCACCGGCTCCTAAACGTCCCTTTGGAAGTCAGGATCCTCTCTGTCTGCTGGGGATAACTGAAAGAATGTGGAAGGAGTGCAGCATGGTGTCTTATAGAGTACAAACTACCAGTCACAACATATTCCCCTTCTTATCACTCGCGGCTTCTTCCATCACCTGCCTCTGCATAGGACCCTTGCAATTATCAGGTAGAAATCAGAGTATAGTGTATAATAGTATAGTGCATCAGAGTACAGCATATACGAGTATTGTGTATAAGAGTATGATGACTTTCCTTTTCTGTCTATGTTTGTTTACATTGCTCATCTTGCTGACTCGTTATCAAACTCCCAAGAAGAGGAGGAGCTGAGCCAGAACTGTCCTCATACTAAGGGATTAATTTTCTCTTGTAAAGCTACTTTCACACAAGACACTGAATCACACAAAAATGTACCTGACTTGTTACTTTTTTTCCAGCCTGTAGTCTCTCCCTGTGCCTGTTAAAATTCCCTTTGTTTTCTAACTTCCTGTGTCAGCAGCAATTTCCGCCTCAATTCAGTGAAACACTTTGCCACCAATTATAGACTCATATCTATAAAAAGAATTATTATTGTTATGCACTCCTGCCGCCCCCTGATTGTGGGCAGGTCCTCTGTGTTGCTCTGAGGTTTGAATTTTTCTGCAGCAGACGGAGAGGTCAGCAGGTAACAGACGACCCTGTGTCCCGCCCGGCCAAGGGGGGGCTGACCTCGCTGCCTCCGCCTGCTTTTCTCAGATTAAATATGGCGGGTTCAGCACATCTCCAGCAGGCTAGCACTCTGTCCGCCTTCTGGACAGAACAGATGGCCCAACTGTGCCTGGAGGAGACGTCCTCTACCCCAGGAGTGAGTCCAGACACTGAGCATGGGGCTGCGCTGGCCTGATGGGCGTTTGCCTGGAAGAGTGACGAATAAAAAAGCAGCCAGCTACCTGGAGCTGCTGCCTCTTACTTCATAAACAAACCAAAGAGCTGCTCATTATGGTGAGGTGAGGTTGTGAGGGCGTGGATCATACCCTAAAAACTCTCTGTGGACTTGGTGCGCTGATGCCATCTGAGAAGGCGGTAAGTGCTAATCCAGCCAAACTGACATCTGACTATAGAAGTCAAAAAGTATGCATGAGATTAGGCGTGTGCAATTTGACGATATTAGATTGTGAATGATTACAATGTCTCCACGATCTGCCATTACAGAGAGATCGTTAGTATCGTACTACAGCAACACTCTGTCAGTTGCAGTTCTATGGCTTATTCACGCATCAGAACTTCTTTCGTCAGCCAAATCTGGTTCGACACACCCTTAAACAATAGATGGTACTTTGGATTTCTTCCTCTCATCCTTTTGCACCTTCATCCCAATGCACAATGCACAACATGCAGCCCATTCCCTATTTAGTAACATATCAGCATCGCTGGAATGGAAGAGTTGATCCTTAAAAAGAATTGAATTTTCCAATGCCAGCACAGTTACTTGCAAAATTTGTAAAGATAAGCTTCGCATGTCGAGACATCGGCATGACAAACCTTTTTAACCACACAAAAGAATGTTTTTCTTTTGGGTTTTGCTACCTTATAGGGCTACATTTTTTAAATAGAGGAATCAATTAGGTTGTAATGTTACATAACTTGCGAAGTAGTCTTGAATACGAACGTAAAAATGAATCAAGACTGTGGATCATGATCCTGTCTGAAAACAGTCGTGATATAATATTGTTTCCATATCACCCACCCCCACATGAGATTTTATATTGGAGGTGCTTTCTCACTGCCCATTTCTGACTAAGAAGCCAAAATCATTAATGCGTAAATGTCAGGCTCCTGTCAGCATCTCCAGAGGCATTACAGTCCGCCAAGCTTGTGAAACAAAGTGACGCTTCCAAAACTTCATTTCTATTTTATTGTTCAGAATTTACTTGTGCCTTTATGAATAACAGACAGAGAGGGTGAAGTGATTTTTCTTTTTAAAGTTAACATTGTCAAAGTTAACATTTTTTTCAAGTCTTTGAAGGCTACTTGATTCATCACGCAAAATTCAAAGCATGCCAGTTAATTTTCTTAAAGGGGGAATTTGTTGTACTTGATTCAATTCATTCTTTGCATTACAGTGTCTCCATCTGTTACTGCAGACACATGAAAAACCAAATAAAGAAAAAAATGGCCAAATCATGATGTCTGGAAATGAATGAACAAACGAATGAATGAATTACCACATCTGAACTGAATACTCAACATCTGTAATGCATTTTCTATGTTGTTAACACAGAGTGGACATAAAAAGTACAATGACAGCCACATCACCTGTACTACATGTCTTTGGATTTTGGGAGGAAATCGGAGGGGCCACAGGAAACCCACACAAATGTGGGGAGGAGATGCAAACTCCATGCCAAAAGAACATGAGCCAGGTTCAGTCCAAACCTAGATGCTGTGTGGTGACATCACTACCGACTGAACCATTCCATATACAACAAAGAGGACTTTCTATAACAAGTACATACATCTTATAATACTAACCCAGCTAATAGTTACTTTTCAAAGTGGTCTGTATGGAGAGTATAGTACTCCTTAAACAATAATAACAATAATGTCTGTTCAGATACTCTGCAGTGCTAATTGCATGCTATAGTCCAAGTCAGAGTCACCCACAGTCAATCCCTGGAAGCACAGAGCAGGAGTCACTATGGAGAGGATGCCAGTCCATCACAGGGCATCCACACATTTACACAAAATGGGCAATTCTTCTGATTGCATTTTTTGGACAGTGGGTAGAAACTGCATATACACGAGGAGAACATAGAAATTGCACATGCACAGAGCCAGGGCTTGGAGTCAAACACCAACCTTGGAGGTAAAGTAACCATATGACTCATCAAAGCACCTTGCTGCAGACTATCAAATTCTTTACTCAACTAATGACTGGAGACTACGATACCTGCTCATATCAACAATCACTGTCACCTGCACTGCATTTTGAAACCGTGTGACTCCAATAGAATTCATGTGGTATTATTGGGCTTATAACATAGTGTCTCACTGACGCTTCAAACAATCAATGGGAGGCATGATTCATTGTATGGTTTCATTCTTATTGGAGAATTTTAATACTTGGGCATTGCAGGCCCTGTGCCGTTTCATCGTTTGTAATGATCGGTATTATGGTTCTCTGCATTATTAATGAAACAGTGGTGGGCACTCTCCACATATGAAGGACGGGCCATTTTGGCAGGTGCTCAGGAGATGCACAGACCGTCTGGTGAGTGCTGTTTGATGAAGCTCCCCGATGAGCATCATTGGGAGAGCTGATATGAGACTTTAATGGTGAGCTGTTCCAGTGGTACGCGCACGTACAGTTGTGAGCGTGGTATTTTAGTGAGGCTATACTGGCATACTGGTGTGCATACCGGGGTAACATTAAGGAGCAGAGGGGATTTGGAGGGTGGGAGGCGAGGCTAAGTGCTGTTTACTGTGGAACTACCCAACCCTCCTGATGAAGATCATCTGGGGGTTCTGATAAGGGTTTTTAATACAGTAATGAGGTTCTACACAGCTGCCGCACAAACACTTATGGGAGTTAGAGTCCACAGAGATCTGCTGTTAGGCTGTGGGAGGAGCTATTAGGCGCAGCAGGATGGGGTCGACTGAGGTAGGAGGTAGGGGCATGTGTGGGCTTCTGGATGATAGGTCGTTTTTCCCTTTTGATGAACAGATCACTTCTGCCTTTAGATCTTTATCACAGCAATCCTCCTTCCAGCCATAATAGAGAAGAACAAAGTCAATACACATGGCATTTCAGAGCTGCAGTCTCTCAAAAACAAACATAAACCTGCGTTTTACAGGTGAGCGAGACTGATGGGAGGAGGGGGATGAGAAAGCAAGCGAAATAAGGCTAAAATTTGTCACATTTCTATATGTAGAAGTCATACTGGATGCCCCCTGTCCCCCACCCCGAAAACAAATATATATATGTAAGAAGAAAATCTAGAAGTGATTATTCATCAAGAATAGGGCTTCAGTGAGGGTCCTGGAAGATGGGGAAAGCAAATAATCAGTGAGGATTGCATCGGAAATCTTTTTTCTGGTGTGTTTTGCACTGCTTGCTCATACCCATTGCCAAAAGAAATACAGTGTTGCATCAGAATGCATCATACTTTTTAAAACCAGTTTAAGAATGTGTGAATCGTTTGCTATAAGCACCTGGTTACAATATGGTTAGTAAAGGAGGTGAGTGTAAGGAATACTTGACAGTGGATAAGCCATTTAAACAATTAAGCTTCCTAGGCAACATGGAAGGGGACAATGGGCACAAAGCAGCTATCAGGAAGTCTAACAATACATCAGCCCAACTAATGGGGAACGTTCCCAGAACTTTAGAAAACGTCTTCTTAAAAGAATGTTCATACTGTATCGTTAATGGAATGTTATTTCCACATTTTACATTTTAATAAAGGTTCTGTCAATATCAGCACAATAACATTATTACTTGAACATCCTTTTAATGTAATTTATGTTGAAAAATATTGCTTTGTAAAAGCACAATATGTATATAAGGCAAATGCCCCATCCAATCGCCCCCATACTGCTCACCTTTTAGGTGTAAAGCGACAGTGTTACTCAGTGCAGTAACATGCCCTTTATTCACTTTTTTATTTTATTATATCATATTAGTCTTGTAATCTTATTATTAGTATTTTTATTGTGATTATTATGAATAGTAGTAGTAGTATTAGTGTTATTAATCTTTTTGTGGCAGTAGCTGTAGTAGTAGGACGACATTCTGGGAACATCAGGAAAACTTTGAAGGTTCAACTTTGGACACTTTGAAGGTTTCCATACCTTAATCGCAACATTCAGTAAACATTCCTAGAATAAAAAATCATTAGCAGAGACACACCAACTACAGTGACGCAGTATAAAGTAAAACCCTCCCAGCATCTTCCATTCCACCATTTCCAAAAAACCCTGCAACTTAATTCCACTTTCCTGCAATGTCATTTTGGTGAGGATTGAGTTTGGCCCCCTTCTGACAGCAGAGTGCTGTGGAAATACTGATGTTCTCAGCTGACAGGATCTCTTTTAGCACTGAGCACATGCATCATGTATCCCATAGGTTCCTGTCCCCCAGTCTGAGAGGGAGTTGGCGGGGAAGAGCTCTGCTCATCTGCACCCACAGAAGCCTCATGCTCATAGGCCCTCCGTCATTTCACACTGTCTCGTTAACGGTGATCTATAGATGGCGTGTGGAGTTTACATATCGCAAGGCATCTCATGGGAACCTAGGCCCCCGAAAAACCTTTGAAGTACGTAACGTTTGATGAAGCGTGTGCCAGAGAATTTCCCACTCTGCCGAAAATAAAGTGACATGGCTTCAGAGGAAAACAAATGCTGATTGTACCAACAAAACACAACTGTGAGTCTTTGCCAACTTCTGACTCTTTTACTGAGGTTGCTGAATTGTTGCCTCTAACATATCAGTAATATGTCAACATTGAATGTAACCTACATGTGATATGTAATATGGAAAGATTTATTTTGAGTTATTTTGTATCTTTTGATAGTCACACATAAGTTGAATAACAATCCATTCAAAGATATTTTTCCTGTGACACAAGCAGTCGCTCTCTGTAACTAAACCTTATAGGTTGGATTGAGACTCATTGTGGCAGAAATCCACACTTTGCTCTTGGTCACCTGTGCTGTCGTCTTTGTGTATGGCTACACTTTGGCAATCGGACACTCAGACAATGGCAAATTGGAAGAAAAAAAGAGATTTACCATGGCACGTTACACACACATACTCATACACATGGACATTAACTGAGAGGCCCTCGAGGGAGCTGTTTCACTTTGCCCTGGATGAATAGTTTATTGACTCGCCTCTTTATTTGTTAATCCGCAAGCTACAGAGAGGGGGGATCGATGTGACACTTATAGTCCTGTTGAGAAAAAGCTGCTGCTTACTGCTGACCAGAACATGACAACAGCCGAGCACCCCCCACGGGACTCACTACAGGGATGGTGGGTGATGAAGGTGCTAAAACATTTGACCAAACGTTGATGCATGCGGATCTGTTACACTAGGCACCACTTACCTTCCCCGGATAAAGCACCATATTTTAATTACTAATTTGTGTGTCTGTCAAGCCTCAGGTAGAAAATCGGGAAGGAGAGCAGAGAAATGCAGGAATGATTCAGGCTGCCAAGGAAAGCAGGAACAGATGAGGAATGTGAAATTTATGATGGAGCTCTTGCTCTGTTTACTTGTACCAAAAGCACTTTAATATACAGAAAAATTGTTCATCTAACCAACACTATGCTCAGCTCAGATAGAAACAGTGCGAGGAGCAGTATTCGGTTATATATGCAAGCTGTAACAGAGGGGGCTTATTTTCAGGAGAAGGATCACCTGAGTTGTTCCATAATTCACAGCGGATATTTCTCCAGGACTTAACAAAACACACTGCAAGGAATAACACAGTTACATGCAGAAAGACTTCCGCTGTGTCAACCCAGCCTGCTAAAGTCTTGCTTTTCCAGCAGTTTCGCCTAGAGAAAAGAAACCTTTATTGGCCTTAGTGAGACCCATTTAGCCATAGGGGGAGGAGCATGAGCCGTTTCATTCATTGCAGATGAAGCTGCGGACATATTAGATTCAGCTTCATGCCATTTTTTTTGTTTTCCTTTATTCAATCTCCACTGACTACAGATGGCACAGCTCTGACACTTAAGCAAGGTGTTTCATTCCCGAATCACTCAGCATCGAACTTATTCCTTTTATTCACTTTAATTTTTTTAAGAGAGCGGATGGTGGCAATGAACGTAAAACAATGCACTTGAAATATCTAAGAGGAGGCAACGTCCCAGAGACCTGAATGTTCATGCCACCCAAATGAGAAAGGACATCGCTCATTTCCAGCCCCAAATTGCATTGCTCCCATTGGTGACCTTCTCTTAAACTGCCTCATTCACGACCCCCCCCCCCCCACCACATCCCC
>JAODKC010000095.1:32409777-32448993 GCA_026777985.1 Mormyrops attenuatus | reverse complement strand
CCCCCCCTGCTGCCCACCTTCATTGGGTAGGGATCAGGAGAGGGAGGAGCAAGCCCAACGCAGTCGTTCGCCACCCTCACCCAAGCAATTATTTCTCAACCATTTCACTCATCTGTCTCCATTAATGCACACGGAGGACAGGCAATTTGGATGCTCATTCGTCCCACACTTTTTCACGGGTTTGTCGGCCATAGAAGGAAAATCAGACGGAAACAGGAGCTGCGATCCATTCTCCATCTTCTGTGAGGTTTCCTGCTAAATGACAGTATCCCTGCTTTTTAGTCATGTTTGCCTCCGATCTCGGTTTATGTCTGATTTTTCACAGGTTACTGTTTTTTGTGAGGAGCTCAGTCACTACTGTCCTCCAAGACGCACATAATGTCTCACTCCATGATGAGACCCATCTCACCTTATAACCAAGTAGCCAAATCCTCAGGCATTTTTGTGTCCTTGGATACTGGGTATATACCGTTAGGGTAGTCTGTAAATGACAGTACGGACTACCTCTAGATCAGGGGTGGCCAATCTTGGTGTGTATGCAGGTTTTTGGGACAACCTTTAGGTCAGCTGTTCAAACCCAGGTGTGAGGACTCTTCGGCCAATCAGTTCTTTAATTAGCAATCTAATTAGGGAGTTGCAGCGAAAACCTGCATACACAATGGCCCTTTCTGTATAAGATTGCGCAACCCTGCTCTAGATTGATTTGTGTGTTCATACATATTTGTGTAGTACATCAGCTAAGCACTGCTCAGGTAAACTATATGTGAGTTTGACCTCTATCCTTTTCATACATGTATTCATGTTCATATAATTTGATGATGTACTCTTATAATACCATATATTCTTTATGGATGTACATAAATGTAGCGATTTAATAACTGTTAATGAAAGAGCAAGTGTTGATTAATGCAATATATCCATCCATCCATCCATCCATCCATCCAATCATTTATCCAGTACAGGGTAGTGGAGAGGAAGCACAAAGCAAGGCAGGGTACTCAGGGTTCCCTAGGCTGGAGTACAAAACAATAATTCACTGAAAAATGTACTAAGGCTCGGCGATCTAAGTCTTTGTGCCTGTGATCAGAAAGTCGCCGGAATGAGCCTTAGCAGAAAGATCACATGTCCATGGGCTCTTGCGCAAGACCCTTAACCCCCAGCTCCAGGGGTGCTGTATGTTAACTGACCCTGTGCTGTGACCCCTAAGCTATGGAGAATATAATGAGGTAGGCAAAGAGAAGCATTCCAGTGTACCTGTACTTGTGCAAATGGCAAATAAATGATTTATCAGTTAAATGTATTTTTCCAATATTCGCATTTCACGTAATTAGCATGACACTCAACTTTCCCTCTGAGAGATAACAGGAAGGCAAAGATTGACAAATAGGGGCAAACTAACTTTTGACCTCACAGAGTAAGACAGTGATTCAGTTTCAGGTGAATTTTCCTATAGGGAAAGCACATACATTCAAATCCCATTTAAGGGATTAAGTTTGAAATGGGTCCGACTGCCCAGCAATCAGAGCCTTTGGGCTTCATTTATTGTTTGTTTTGATTGTGACTGAAAACAAATGCATTTGTAGAGAAAAAAAACAATCCCTTCTCATAGTAATATGGAAATACAGACAGGTGTCCAATTTCACAGCAGTATGGAGATGTGGACGTCTAGCCTTTTAATGGCATAGTGTCAGTGTGGATATTTGTCCCATATCTGTCCCATATGACAGGGATGTGGGGATTTTCAATGACTACAGAGGTCACAGCTGGCAGTAACACATTTTCTATCAACATAAATAACAAATGACTGCGAGGCCCAGTAGCTGAACTCTAACCCTGTAAATGTGTGGGCTTCACTGAAGGTCCTCTTTCATTGCAGTCTCAAGGACATGCAAATCCAATCCTCACCACGACTGATTGTGGGGCCTGTTTCCACTGAGTGCAGCCTTCTAATGGAATAGAGAGCTTTTTTTTTTTAGAAAAAAAACACTAAAAATTAAGTTCTGTTTCTCATCTGATTCTTCAATAAGCATCCTATTCTCATGATTCTAATAGCCTTTAAATTTTTGCTATATAATATATTGTTGTGAAACAGATTGTAAAATATTACATTAGACAAATTTTGTTATGTGTAACAGAAAAGCTCTTTCAATCTATGCTATTACAACCACGTTAAATGACATAAAATTTTTTTATGGATAAAATTGAAAATACCATCACAAGAAAACAAACATTTTGCAGTCTTATCACCACAGAGTGACATAGATACTACAGAAGAACAGTAAAAGCTGATCAGACTGCTAGCTATGCAAAAACATATTTATAAAATGTAATGTATTTACAATATAATAATTTATAAGGTCCATTTTAATTACATATACAGTGAGCATTGTCATCAGGGGTGGTGAGTGGCTCAGTGAGCAAGTCTCTGTGCCAGTGATCAGAAGATCCACTTCAAACCCCAGCCTTGACAGAAAGGTCACATGTCCATGGGCCCTGAGCAAGGCCCTCGGCCCTTGGCCCTCAGCTCCCGGGGTGCTGCCTGTCGGCTGACCCTGTGCCGTGACCCCCAAGCTATGGAGAGCAAGATGAGGCAAGCAAAGAGAAGAATTCCAATTAACTGTACTCACGCGAATGGCAAATAAAGCATGTTTGTTATCTTCTTTTTGTTTGTTAAAAGACATGGTTATTTTTTCCATGAGGTGGTAGCAAGTGACAGTGATAGTCTACCCATCAGGTCATTTTCCCATTTCTCTCACCATGGCGCCTTTATCTACCACAGGGGTGCAAGACCCCCTCCCCCATCTAAATACACCATTATTTAATTCCCAGGTGCTGCAGTCAATCCACCTGTAAACATCCACATTTAATTTGTGCACATTCACCCGCCAGTAGACTGTGCATCTGAAGTGCCTTTGTCCACCAGATACGCATTTTTGTTTGTTTTTTTATAATGGCATGATGCAGACTTAATTGTATAGTGTGTCGAAATATATCATAGAAAGGGTTAGGAGATCATGGGAAATGGTTAGAACTAAATTAAAATGATCAAAAATGTTAATATGGCATTTACAGTCCAATTAATTCACAGTATGAGAAAGAGCAAGGCAGAACCACTTTAATTATCTGTGTATTTTACTAATCAGTGTTTTCTTTCTTTATTGTAGTGCCTTTTAAATTACTGCTTTGTTTTTATCTCACTTTTTATAGGGTCCAGTTCATTTAGTGAAGGTGCAACATGATCATTTTTACAGGAAGTGCTTTAGGACAGAAATGTAAGTGCATATTTTACAACATATTTTAATTCAATTATCTTGGTTTTTTATTGCCATTGGCATATGTGCTTGGCAAGTGCTACTGGAAATGAGTAGGTGACAATGATGAGAGGTAAAGAGGGACAAATGATTAATGCAAGCAAATGCGATGGCTTGGGAAATTAATTTCCTTTTATGACAACGTGCAGACAGCCGCACAGGCAGACACCCTCATTGTATCCTGCCCCTCGCCGGTTCTTTTTATTTTGTCATTCTTTTGAAATGGCGCTTGAAGCCCTCATTTACTCCATTCCATTCATTTGATTTTTTATTTGATGTTATTTCCCATGGATCCAAACTAAAAAACAGAAAACGAAAAATTCAAAGCACCCAAAACGTGAAAGCCGGAAAAACCAAGAGGCGAGTAAACCATTGTGGGTTTAAATTTTTATATCGAACATTATGAATTAAGTTCAGTGAAAAATGATTCAAAATAAACCCAAATTAACTAAACCATTTATATTCCTTAACATTGATTTTAACAGCTTATTCTTGTATTCTAGACAGCACTAAACTGTCCATGCAATCATAAAGTACAGTTACTGCATGGCCTAACTACTGGCCAATTTTAAATACCGAATTTTGACCAGATTTATTTTTATTTAGTAGCTTGAAAAAACAAAAACTTGGCAGTATTATAATACACAGATCTACACAGTTCTTATCCGCAAGGCTGTTGTCACTACTGTATAATACTACATAATAACTAAAAAATTAAATTCTGCTGCTATGGTTTTCTTTAAGTCAAACTAGACATGAGAATCAGCAAAATGAAAGGCAGAATGTAAACATCATTTGGGTTTCATAGCAGTTTATTTTACCATGAAACAAGTGTTTCCCCATTTGAAGATCCTATTATTATACTGAAGTCATTCAGGTTAAGTACTGGGCTCAATGGTTGAACAGCAGCATCCGTCCTGGTACTTGAACCAGCAATCTTGTCCTGTTGCAAAACTATGCTACTTGTCAGCTATAGTAAATGTTTTACGATATATAATGATATATACATTCCCTGAAACATTAAGAACACACCCAAGATGGCCCCTGTCTAGGCAGAACAGGAAAAGCTATTTCTCTTCAATGAATCCTTCCTGTGTTTCTGCACCTCTTGTGTGCTGTCGGTTCAATAGGAAGAGAATTTATGGGTTTAGGGGGATAGGGAGACAGATGAGAGGGGGAGAAACCAGAGAGGTGTGGATGACTGGAGGGCAGGTGCCTTGAAGATGTGACGTGAGGAATGGCTGCAGTTGGACCCATCCTCTCTGATATGGCCCAGTGCGTCCGGTGGTTGAACATGCCCATAAAGCACGCAGCTCTGTGTCAAGGCCATAAAACTGAATTAAAATATTAAATCTGTCAGCAGCTCGCCTCGTAAATAAAGTCATAAATTACTTCCATAAAAAGTAAAGATGGCCTGTATTTCACAGAGGGAACAGGACCCTGCCTGTTATAGTGTCGATTGCCCTTCTCTGCAGACTGAGAGGGCTAATTGCATGGGAAAGTGGCTGCAGCAAAGGTTGCATCAGCAAGACACTATTGGCGCTGGGCCATCCTTAGCACGTGGAAGCTAAGTTGCAGCAGCAGGGCGATTTGATTTGTTCTACAAGGATCCCTGTCCCATGGACTGAGGCTGAGATCAAGACCAGGAGGCACAGGAGACTGTATAAGCAATGGGCTTGACTCTAATTGGTATGAAGACATCCATCAGTGGAGGGATACAGAGCTCACATGTGGTCTGTCATCTCCATTCAGATATGTTCTCAACTTGCAAGGTTTTGGAGAAGACATCCTCGTTCAGGTTAAGGAGAACTTAGAAGGTTTGGCTGTATGTGCAACCTTATAGCACCACTGGCCCGGCATGACTTGTTCTCTTCTCTCCCATCTCCTTTGTTTAATGAGGAACGGGGGAGTTTGGGAATGCTTGAGTAAGCACTGTATTAGAAGATTAATTGCTGGTGGGGTTAGACGGTCCAGGGGTGCCTTGTTGGGAAGTCAAGGTTGCAGAAACATGGAATTTTCTGCACTTAATCTCTCACTTTCACACCTGGGTATTTGTGAAGGTGTTTTGTATTGATTTTGCACTGTTCTTTAAGACTTGTCCCTTGGCTCACCAAAGCTATAATCCCAAGAGACCCAGATGCAAAACTGCAACTTCTCATTCTCTTACCCATCAGAACAGCTCATTGGTAGCCCATAATGAATGATCTTGGTAGCAGGAAGTTTTCAGTACCTTCTGTAACCAAGAACCAAAGGTCAGATCAGGTAACTTTCATTTAATGTGTTTCTAGGTGGTTTCTAGGCTACTGTCAGTTCATATTTTTCGCAAATGACAGTCCTGGAAACAAGCACATTCATTACATTTAGAAACAAAGGAAAAAGCACACATGATTGATCACAATGCCAATATTTTGTATTTAATGTTTAAGACATTGTAACCATTGTACAGAGATGACCAACTGAAAATTTTATTTTTTGTGCATTACATTCATATATTAAGTAGTAAAAATAAACTGCCCTTTGTACCAAACTTTACTTATTTTATACAGCATGGTGTAGCAAAGTATGTTATTCAGGTTAGTAGGACAATCTGAGTTTTCAGCTCATTAATGTATCAACCTACTTTGGCATTAATAGAAGGTGCTTAGACCACATTAGAACAAACTGATCACAAAAAAACTCATTTCAGACAAAACAACAACCATGAATTCTCCACATAAAGGCATAAAGATTTGGGACTGGGTTGTGCCTGGGTTAAGAACCTTTGTAATAACTTGATGTAAAATGCTACTGGTTTTAGGACCATTATACAAAAAAATCATCCCCTGGGAGATATTAATTTCTTGGGAGCAAATATTTGTAACTTCCAGCACATTCAGCTAAACTAAGCATTTGACATTTATTTTGCAACAAAACCAAATTGAATTCTTCTAGATCAGGAACAATACTTCTTATCCAATAAAATCAAACATGCCAGACTTGAGGGTCATGGTTCAGTTCCTTGGTGAGGAACTGCAGTTGTTCCCATGAGTTTCCATCGCTTAGCCACATGAAAGTCAACAATGGTACAACAACAAAGGTACAACAATGCATAGCTGTATTACTCTCAAACATGGCTAATCCTGAAAAATCCCAGTTTATACAACTGCAGGTCATGCATTCTGCGTTTCAGCAGAGCACAGCACAGGTACCCAGGGGTCACATCTGAGTGCGAACGTTGTGAAGCTGAGAGGAGACCTTCAGGCTCACAGATCAGGGGGCAGCCACATCTGCAGATGCTGCCCGGGAATGTGGCTCGGCCAGCATCCTACAATGCAAAGCCACACCGGAGTCCTGCAAAGCTGCTATATTTAGATTAACAAACTAGCACTCAGTTACTTCCTGATTAATTCCACTGACCTTGTGTGCCCTGCTTATTTTATGACTGTTCACCACACTGTGGCAATTTAATAATGCTTGAAGAGGCAGAAGAACTTCTCCAATGTTAGAATAATACCAGAAATCTGAGTACAAAATCAAGACCATTTTTACAAACATTCAGCGGTTCTATCTAAAGTAACATTTATATTTCTATATTCAGTACACAGTTATATATTAGCTCAAGGGCAGAATAGCAGGATCCCTTTGAGGCCTGAGCAGTGACCTTGTAGTCACAAAGTAGCCAAGGATGAGAGTTCAGCAAGATGTAAGAATTCCCTCATGGAGAGCAAGAAAGATGTGTGATGAGAACCTATGCATGACGCGTAGACTCTAACTGCCTCTCCTGTATCCACATTTCATCAGACAACAGCAGGATGCTTTGATATACAGTGTTTTTTTAAGTGGTCTGCCCAGTAGCACAACAGTATACTGCCAAAATGTATTCAATTATCTTCCTCATTTTGTATAGTGTAAAATAGACTTCTTACACCTCAGAAATAGTTCTAAATGACATTTAAATGATATAATTGTTTTACTTTTTCTTTCTTAACATTGAACCGAGAGATCAGAAAAATTTATGTGAAAATGTGAACATTCTAACTGCATGATCCCATTTTAATAGGTTTTTAGTACATAATAATATCAGGCAATCATGAAATGCCACATACACTGTTGAGCGAACAGTGTCTAAACTCTTGTCAACAAACCACAAAATTCGGGTAAAATCGTATCATTGACTACATTAATTGCATAGCTTATCTAATCAGGAATCCTAATATCCACGATTTATCATAATGAAAATATGATATATTATTATATTAATCATTGCATACTCCATCCATTCTCTGCACCCACTTGTCTTATTCAGGGTCATGAGGGCCTGGAGCCTATAGGTGCAAGGCAGAGAACAACCCAGAATAGGGGACCAAACCATCAGAGAAAACCCAGAGGAAACCCCATAACTACATAGAGAATACGTCAACTCCACATACACAGGGCAGAGACTTGAACCCTAGTCCCAGAGGTGTGAGGTAACAGTGCGAAACCCTGCACCACCATGGCTCACCACATTGCATGCTCTTGTTCTGAAAAACAACAAAAAAAACTGTAGGTAATACATTCATAAATGTAAGCAGTCAGAAAATAAATGTGCTAACATAATAATTACACTGGCTAATTTGGCAGATGTTTTTCCTAAAAGAAAAATGCAAGCCAATACATGGAAGAAGGGCTTGAATCAGCAAAAAGCTTCAACACAAGCACATAATCAGTAAGATACGTACCAGAGACACGAAGGCAGCGCTGCCCAATCCTGCTCCTGGAGCTCTACCACCCTGCAGAGCTTAGCTTGAACATAGCTGGCTCAAATACTAAGATACTGCAGAAGGGTCTGATTATCTGTATCAGGCGTGTTAGATTAGGGCTGCAGCTAAGCTCTGCAGGGTGGTAGATCCCCAGGAGCAGGGGTGGACAGCCCTGCACTAAAGTATTAATCTATAACACAAAGGTGCAAAACACAGCATAGGAAATACTATACTGGTATAACATGCAGCAAACTGGCCTCAGATTATGCTACACATACAATATCAGCCTCATTAAAAGATCTAAAGAGTACTCATTTTTGCATTTATTTAAAATAACAAATTCACATTAATCAAAACTTATATATATATACTTATAATAAATTCATTACTCATTCACTCATTGTGTGTGTGAGTGTGTGTGCCCTGAGGTGGGCAAGCATCCCATCCCAGGTCTACCTCTTTTAAAAAGTTGTTTTATTTATTTATTTTCCACATTATTATTATTATTCTTGTTATTGTTTGTTTATTTGTCTGTTTAGAATGTTAGAGGTTTTAAGAAAACAAATTGTACTTAAAAAAGATTGGTTTTTATAATATACTGAGAATATTATCAGATGGGAGATTCTATGTAAAAGATACTATTTTAATTGTCAGCTGTAAACAAATAGTTAACTAAATGTTACTCATCAGCTCTCTGCAGATTCATGAAGTCAAACTAGCTAATGGCTGCCTTTGGGTTCAATGTTCCATTCATTCTGTGAAATTGTAAAAAAAAGGTCCCACAGCATGTGACTGGGAATGACAAAACTTTGCATACATAGCAAACCTGCAGGACCGCAGAACAGCATCCCACTGTGTTGGTATCACACTTCAATGTAATCCCGTAACCCTTACATTTTAAACCACGCCCGAGACTATTCTATTCCTATCTCTATTTCTTTTTGGGCATCAGAAATCCATAAAAAAATGAAAATTTCTCATAGCTCATTCGCTGCCCTGCCTTGGTTTATCGTGCTCTGTTGATGGATTAAATGAGCACTTTCCCATATCATGTAAGCAGTGCTCTCAGCCTGCACTGGGCTGCGCTATGCCCCCCTGCCACTGATGCCTTACCCAGCTGTCAGCTACGTGGCCGCACGCCCTGTGATGGATAGAGGACATGTGGGACACCACGATCGGTTTAATAGAGACTCCAGACTGAAATGCCGGCAAGGTAAATGCTAAGAGCCCCATAAAATATCCTGTCCTGATGGACAGTTTCATTAATTGGTGCCTCTGACACATGAGGACCGGGGTGACTGCCACCTGGGTAGGTGAAGTTTAAAGGCGAACCGTATCATTTACAGGTGTCCATCAGCTGAGAGAATCTGCTGCCCCCATGAATGCTGGGGCAGGACAGGGTGGTGCCATCCTAAATGTTTACTCTCTCTACAAGCCATTAAATCAACTGCTGGGCAAACAGGATTTTTCACTGTCATATTGTCTGTAGCTTTTTGTGCCTGGAGGTGTATCTTTGGGGATTTCATTGCTTGCTATGGGGTTGGGTCATTATTTAATCAGCAATTCAAATCTCCACAATTTACCTTAATGTAAATCGGGTATTCATGGTAGTTATGTTTGTCATTGTATACGCCATCCATTTTCTATACACACTTGTCCCATGCAGGGTCGTGAGGGTCCAGAGGAAGGTGAGGGCAGAAGGATTTTTGTCAGACGCAGCATTTTTTGTACTGAAAGGTAATGTATCAATGTTTAATCACAGTATGCATCCGCGTTTAGTGGCACAGGAAGCAACACTGCTTGCTAACCTTACTGGTGAAGTGCTAGTGTTCGTTAACACGTTTGTTGCATGCAGTATGTTACTTTCATGTGCCTATCTCAGATTGTAAAAGGGACACTTTGTAAATGAGCCAGTTACTGGCTTCCAAATGCTCAGCATGACATAGTCTCTCTCACCATCCCGAAGAGTTCTTGTGTAAAACCGTAACCAGAGAGGTCTAAGCCACACAGGCTTCTTCATCTGTAATGGTAATACTTGGAAAAAATGGTGCAATTGCAAAACTGCCTGATCAGAGTCCAGATTTGAACCTATGGAAAGTATTTGATCTCACATTAAACATAAACTAAGCAGGAAACTTTTTTAAATGACTCAATTGTTTGAAGTCATTAACACTAAGTGGAACAACGTTCACTCTTCTTTCTGTAAAAAACTGTCTGCAGGTTTACCCACAACACTTACACATTTAAAAAAAAATCAAAGGGCAAAGCTAAGGCACTGTATCTATTTGTTTAATTCTTGCTAATGACCAATTATTAGCTGCTGAGACCATTAAAAGCTTAATGTTTTGCTATTTTGGGTTTGGCCCTGGAGTGTATAGTTGGGAAATGGACCAACAGACCCATGGGTGACAAATATCTTTCTAAAATAGGCAGTGCCACTTTCTGTTTTATATGCAACGTAAGAGCAGCAGTCTGATTTCTGTAGATAAATCCAGCAGAATTAGCCTCTTGCTCATACAAACTGATTCCTCCTTCTGGCCATGCTGGTCCAAGCTGTGCATTTTTTGGGCATTTTTCTTTTGGAGTAAATCAACTCGAAGGCTCTGCACCATCTCCCGGCCCGGCGACTTGCTCTGATATGCTAATTCTACCATTAATCACAATAATTCTGTCGCCACGCAGTGGGAGCTCGAGATCCTACGGTCCCCTCAACACAAATCAATCTGCTAATAAAAAAGCACTTCTTCGCGGGAAAATGGGCCGCAGTTCATGCGGAAAGGTGAAAAAAATCACTCAGAGCAAAGGGACCATATACTACGGGCGGAAAAAGGATGAGTAATGGTGCAAATGAAACGTGCAGAAAAGAGACACCTAATACGAGCCATATTTAGAGAAGGCAGTCATGGGAGAAGTAAGACATGACTGTGCATATTAAAAACACCAAGCAGGTCATTAATTGCAATAATGTCGCATAAGGATCCCACCCTGCACAACTGTTCAGCTATTTTTTTATACATTAGCAATATGCTACCACTAGATCAACATGAAGCCACCGCAAAATGTATAATTTATCTTCCCTCTCTGTAGAACAAAGTTTGTACATAGAGAGGAATTTAGCCAGTGAGGATGTCAGCCAGACAGCAGAGCTTTATAGAAGCTGACAGGATGATGATTGTTATTATTCACCTGAGGAAATTTTGTAACGACACAGACAGTTAATTTGCAAAGCGCCGCCACGTCGACTTTGTAGTCAACCCGAGTATCAACAGACGCGAACCCCCATTCAGGATGCCTTTGTTACTGTTCTCATCCAGAACAACAGTCAGGGTGAATCAGCCATCCAATTACATTGTGTCAGACTCTCTCCCTCTCTCTCACGCAGGCACACATACTTAAGAAGATGGGGGAAAAAACATGAAATCCAACCATTGTTCAGTGTCAAAAAGATACTGTTTGTAGCTTGAATACATTGAGCCTCATTCACAAAGTAGTATCATAATCATAAAATGGAATTTTAAAAAGCTGCTAGGGAGTAATTTATTTCCATGCTCTGGAGAGTTAGAGAAGTTCTGTAAACTTCTGAAGCTAAAAGCTTCTTTCAGTGAAAAAATAAGTGATTTAGCACAATATTGTGTGTGTGTGTGTGTATATATATATATATATACATATATATATATATATAAAAGACTAAGTGAGGGTACATATTTTCTCATCAGTTCTGAGGTAGAAACAATAAATCAGTACCAATCAATATAATTTGAAAACATCCATTTTCTGAAAAAGAAAGTACAGTTAGTCTTGCTGAAGGATTGTAAATTTCCAGGTCAGAAACTGTTTTGTTAATCAGTGTTTCTTATTTTATAGTAGACACTTAATATTGTTACAAATTATTCCAAAAATGCTAGAACAATATTTCACTATAGGCAGTCTAAAAATGTCACACGGAAGTGTTTTATTGCTTGACTTATTTTGCTTCCGCATAAATTCAATACATAAGGACTATGAAGTTGAATGTTAGGTTGAGCATTTATTTGCCTTGATTATGAAGGAGTACTCTTAAAATATACAATTTACTGACTTTGCATTGACTGTTCTATCCTCTGACACGATTTGTGGAAAAATGAGTATCTGTAACCATATTTATTCAGTAAAAAAGATCTAAAACTCTGTTACAGAATACTCTTGGCCTCCAAACTTTAATCATGGTATTCAACAGGTTATTACAACTGATAAAATCATTTTGAAATTAGTTTCTGTTAAATAAAATAGAAGTTGGTTTTGTGGATTAGAAACTTAAATTAATATCATGGTACTTTTTATGGCCTGCAATGGAGCACAAATGACAATATAATACATAAAGAACCGGTAATTAAAAATAAAAAAACAATATTCGTAATGCATAATGTATGCATTTGTGTCTGTATCCTGGCATCTTAGTCACCATCCAGGCAAAAAATGGAGGAAGCTACACTGACGAGGTACCTACACATTATGGAGATAAGGCTGAGGTCTGAGGAGTGGATCCGCGAGGAGCCGCAGACTTTCCACACGGGCAGCATGTAGCCGGCACCTCCTGAGGAAGTGCTGAGAATCACTTTGTCTGAGCAGGGAATCTGTGGGAGGCAAGAGCAGCATATTCACCGGCTAGATCTCACCGCCGCACACACACAGCAGACAGAATGCTGAGTTACTACAGAACCAAAGCAAAACCTCTTTGAATATTTGCTGGAAAAATGCTTTCATTTTTTTTCTGTGGCCAAATAATAAGCCAGAATTCCTACAGTTGCCCCATGACATATTTTTGTATGTCTATTTTCCATTATATTTTGGCCCTTTTGGTACGATCTTCGTAAGTCAGTCTGTTCTGTCCGTTGTAAATCTTAAGGCTGTAATCCAGCTATTGCTTGTCTATGATTACAGTCTACTCTCCTCAGAGTTGCATGAAACTGAAATAAATGTCTGGAATATTCTATTATGCTTTGAAGAAAGCCAGAGAATATGGACAACAGGCTGAACAGATATTGCTGACAAACAAAATAGTAATAATAATATGACAAAAAAGTTCAGCTAAAACCCTTAGCCCTTTTAAGGTGAAAGAGCAAGTTACTTTAAAGCACAGATTCTGTATCCAAGTGTCTCCATTTGTCTGGGTGTCCCAGCAGGGGAAAGGCTGGGAGGGACAGGAGATAGGAGAAAAGGACACATACAATGAGAGGTGCAATGACTTCAAAAAAGTCAAAGTTATCTTAGAAGATTAAATATTATCTGGATTTTATTGGCCAATAAGTTAAAATAACTATGCATATTTTTCCAGAGATTTTAGTCATTCTACAGGCTATTTGATGAATAGAGAATAGAGGGCTGGGAAGAATGTCAGCAGATGGATTGGGAGAGCGTGGGTGGTTATGAGGTTGCTGGAAAGGGGTATGTGGCACTCCAATTATCTTTACAAAAGGATGAAGGTCCAAGTCTTTGGAGTCCTGGTGCTCCCTGTCTTACTGTATGGCTGTGAGACATGGACACTATCCAGTGAGCTGAGACGGAGACTGGACTCCTTCGGTACTGTGTCTCTTTGGAGAATCCTTGGGTGCCGCTGGTTTGACTTTGTGAATGAGTGGTTGCTAAAGGAGTCCCAAATGAGGCACATTACCTGCATTGTGAGGGAGCATCAGTTACGGCACTACGGCCATGTGGCACATTTCCCTGAGAGTGATCCGGCTCGCAGGATCCTCATTGCTGAGGACCTGAGCGGCTGGACCAAGCCAAGAGGACGCCCAAGTAATACAGGGCTGCGGCAGATAGACATCATTTCCAGAGGGTGGGACTGGACCGCATGTCGGCCTGGGGGGGTTTCCAACCTGGATCCCGAGATGTTTCATCATGTGAAGGGAGGAACAGCACGCTGTACAAGTGCACGATCCAGAACCTGACCTGACCTGAAGAATATTGTATTCCACTAATGCAAAAATCCCGTGTTTAACTATAAGCTACCAGAGTAGACATGTCTGCCCAAGAGGCGTAGAGGGTGTCTTCCACACAATAACTCATGGGCTGTGGGTAACCTGCCATAATCAGTCATTCAGGCTACTTAATCAGCTTAATCAGCTAATCACCTTAGTCTAGTTGTTCAGTATTGTAGCCTTTAATGGCACTTTACCTAGGAAAATATCTCCAGTTTGTCTTGGTTTGCTTTTGTTGATCTTGCTGCCATGTTTTTTGTTGGTGGTGTGTAGGTTAGTGGGTTGGAATGTGACTGTGATCAGAATGTTACTGTTTCAAATCCCATGGTCAGCAGAATGATATCACCATCGAAGTCTTGAGCAAGGCCCGTAACCCAAATTGCTCCAGTGACTGGCGAACCCTGCTTTCTCAGATGGACACTGGTTTGGACAAAGGTATCTGCTAAATAAATGTGCAATCTTTCATCCTCCACAAGCGAGTTTGCCTTGCCCTCTCTGTGCTTGGAGTATCGGACAGACAGGGCTCTGCCCAGCTAACTTGGGCAATAATGACTGTTTTCTTTTACCAGGACCGTGTCACCAATTCCTTATGAAATTATAATTTAAATAAAAAATGGCTAAATTTAAATTTAACACAAATGTTTCAGTGTAATTATAATATGAATTTGTTGCAGTAATGTTTATGTCCCCAGTCACCAGCAGTCTACAGTACAAAATGCCATTATTATATTATATACTGTACTACATCAGCTATAGTATAATTGATTTTAAATAGATATCAATAACACTACCAAATGAAGTGAAAATTAAAAACTTTAAATGCTAAATATTTTCAAGGTAGTTCCTTAACAGGCTATACAACAGTTCTATAGACAGACATGTAAAGTCAGTGCCCATGGATAGCTACACTTGGCTATTTAGCTACCGTATGTTTAGCTACGCTTACTGTCCTGTATAAATGGGCACGTGAGTGTCAAAACTGAACCATGGAACAATCAATGAAGGTAACCTGGTCTGATGAGTCACATTTTCTATTACATCATTTGGACAGCCATGCGTCATTTACCTGGGGAAGAGGTGGCACCAGAATGCATTATGGGAAGAAGGCAAGCTGGCAGATGCAGTGTGATGCTCTGGGCAATGTTCTGCTGGGAAATGTTTGGGTTTCTGGAATTTATGTGGATATCACCTACCTAAACATTGTTGCAGACCAAGTACACCCCTCCATGGCAGCTGCATTCCCCGATGGCAGCAGGATAATGTGCCCTGCCACACTACAAAAATTGATCCAGAAAGGGTTCAGGAACATGAAAAAGAGTTCAAGGTTTTGACTTGCCCTCCAAATTCCCCAGATCTCAGTCCTATCGAGCATCTGTGGGATATGCTGGACAAACAAATCTGATCCATGGAGTCCCCGCCTCGCAACTTGCAGAACTTAAAGGATCTACTGCTAACATCTTGGTGCCAGATACCACAGGACACCTTCAGAGGTTTTGTGGAGTCAGTGCTCAATGGGTCAGTGCTGTTTTGGTGGCATGAGGTAGACCTACCAAAATTAGGCAGGTGGCTTTAATTTCAATGGCTAATTTTAATGGCTAACTGGTGTTTTTCACAATATAGCTGTCTAAATATGTAGCTGTTATGGCAGAAGGAGTAATTACCTAAAGTTTTTAAATTGAATTCAAACTGTTTTGCTCTGTTCCATTTTTTCTACCTCAGTGAGGCATTTTTAAAGGACTTCAGATCTATTTGACTGAGTAACAGTAGAATTTCACTGCTGAATAATTCATAAACAGCCTATTCACAGTCAAAAAACTGCTATACACAATGCTGGAGATTGTCTACATTGTTCTATTTGAAATTTTCACACATACAGAAAGCTCTTTTGGTTGCTTTTATTTCTGCATGAATGTGGTAGTGTGTTTGACCAACCTCCACTGGGGGAATTTTGTGTAATTACCTGAAGTTATATACCTCTATCTTATACCAAAAGGAACTTCATCTCAGGACTAGGAAGAAAGTGTTGTCATGGAGAAACTTTTATATATAAGCATATAAGGCAGTCCCCAGGTTAAGCTCACCTGACTGAACATACAAACTCCACCCACAGCACCGTGGACAGGAAATAAACCCACTTCCCTCAAAGTATGAGGCTGGGGTACTGCCCACTGTTTCTGTCCCATTCATTATGCTCCAAACAAGCTGCTCTTAGTTCAAAGTCATTAAAAGGCAAAGTGAACAGGACAATCGACAATCATCTTATTTCCCAAACTGTAATACCTGGTCTAGATTTTGATGTAGGTGACCCATTATACAGACACAGAACCTCTTCACTAGGTTCAGTCCAGTAAATGACATGGCCCCTGCGTGATAGCCCCTGCATGGTTCATCTTGTTTGATCAGTATTTTGTCAGGTCTGGAACTCTGAGGCCCCAGAGTATGCTTGCATTTCTCTCACCTCAATCACAAAACATGCAATGAATATAGATAACAATTAATGAAGCTGCTGTTTATATGATTTAAGATATGAAGGAAACATCCACAATTACCTGTAGTAACTGGGGGAGTTTGAAGTCTGTAAAATGCTATAACAGTTTTAATAATCTGAAGACACTCAACCATGAGTTAATTTAAATATGTCTTACAGAGTTAACTTAGCAAACTTTAAATTAGATAGTCTTAAATGTAAGACCATGTCAGATACCTTCGTATGAAATGATGAATCAGTAAGGAGGCTTATAGAGTGCTGATGATTTAATCAGCAGAGCCCCTTAGTTATTACTGCAGGTTGTACAAAAATGAAATGAAACAAAAGAAAAGTTTCTTTTACAGTGCAAACAGGATGAAGGTCTGTAGCTATGGTGCCTTTTTGAATTCTTCAGCATGACTCGGTGATGATGAGCTCATCCCAATGCACACACCTGTGGATCAAGTTCTCACACACAAAGAAAGACACATTTCCGTAGATAACCAAAAGACAAAGTATCACATATAACCGCATGCAGATATTCATCAGATTGGACTTTATGTAATTAGACTAATCATGTTTTTCCACAAAACTGTACAAGAAGAGGTGAGACAATCAATGAAGACCATCGATCTATGCATCTATCCTCCAACCGGCAATCATGGTTAGGGTGATAGGGGGACCCGCAGCACAGGGCACAAGGCAGGGGACATGCCGAGTGCAATCCTGGTCCATTGCAGGGTAACCATACAGTGGCCCACCAAAATTGAATGTATCTGGACTGTAGGAGGACACGGGGTACTCACCTGAAAAGAGAGAAAACATGTGCACCACTCACACAGAGCTGATGACACTAATGTAACCCCCAACTAGGTCACTATGCTGCCTAAACAAGCCACTGTGGTCGAAATCAGTCAACATATGGACATACGCACAAGAGCGATTCCATGCGACAGACGCATAGACAGCCGATGTTCACACTCTGGCGATCTGGCAGCCCTGAGGCTTTCTGTTCCGCCTCTCTGTGCCCCTCCTCCATACATGAAAAGCGAGAACAGAACCTGTACAGCAAGTGCAAGCGATAGGGGTGAACTCATCTTTCATAGCCTGCAGGAAGTTTTTTGCATTTTAAGCAAGACAAAAGATTAAAGCTCCCCTTTTCGTGTTTCTCCTCAAAATGCACACCTTCCAATTATATTCCTAGGGCCTGTGGTTTAGTCATGCTGGGGGAGTTAAAGTCAGGTAAAGCTGGAAAAAAAATTTGTTAGCTGATGATAAAACTTTTGGGTACATTAATAGTGGCATTACGCAGGCCAGCAGATCCAGGTTGACAAAAAACATTCAGTATGAAACTGGAATGCATCTCGCAGGGCCCGTTAATGCCACTTTTGGCTCTCATTTCCTGAAATGTTGGCCTCTTTATATCTTATTCCTTTAACCGTTCTCTAACCCAGTGGTTTGGAACTGGTTTAATCTGAGGACCCACATTTTATCTGGTTAATTTGGTTAACTACCCAAAATTTTCAAATATCAAAGCAAGTTATTTTACAGAAAAATTGTGCAGTTATTTACAAAAGCTGAGAAAGGCCACAAAATATCATTTTTATCATTAATTTTTTCTTGCGATAACGGAATAATTTCTCAAGACCTCGATAAACCCAGTGCTGTTTTCTTGTGGCAACTGAATGATTTTCTTGAGATTTCCAGTAAAAGAAAAGGTTCACAACAGGTTAAGCGGTGCAAGAGGCCACATGTCTGTCTTAAAAAGATTTTATCCTGCTTCCTGGCTATTTACAGTGAGCATTTCTTATACTTCAGTACTACTTCACTGTGCTCCCGGATTGTGAATGTGTTTGTGGCTACTCGCAAACAGAGATGGAGCACACAGCTTTTAGTCAGCTCGCTGTGGAGACTCAAAGACAACTTGAGGAATGGCTTCTTTCACAAGTTGAGGCGTAATGAGGCTGAGATAAGCTGTGGCTGGGAAAAAAAAACTCTGACTGTTCCCTGTCTGAATCTTTCTTTTCAGCTCCACGGGATGTCAAAAGTATGTGAAATTACAGCTATGGCTACTGCATTTTTCCTATACTGCATAATTATGAATGGCCATTCTTAGTGTACCATACAAACCGTTCACATGAATAGGATGCAGAAAAAATCCATGCAATTAAAAAACACTCTTTTCTTATTCTTGAGACTTGAGCTCTGTTGCAGGCAGTAAACAGGGTCAATTTCACAGCCACTTCTTTTTAGCCATGTCAGTCCTGGGAGTCATATAGCAAAAAAGGAGGAAACATTCAATTTGACCATATTTCAATAATTTCAGTTAAATAATGATTCCATCCTTCTGAGACCAGGCCGTGGCCCGACTTGTCCTGAGGAGGTGCACATGGGCTCTCTTCGGGGGTGGACTCTGCCGGAACAGGCCAGGTGTAGCTGACAGCCCAGTAAGCAACCCCCCCCCCCCATATAGCAGTTTTTTTTAAAGAGAGGCAGGTCCCCCATGCGTAACCTTCCAACCCATTTGTTAGGGGATTTGGAACCAGAGGCTGAGGCAGTGTGGAAATGGAGAGAGGGGCTAAGGTCTGCATTTTAATAAGGGCCACGGAGGGCTGGGGCAATACATCACGTCTAATGAGGCTGAGAAAGGATGTGTTCATTCACTGCCATGCAGGTGACAAATGGTCCCGAACGTCGCAAACCTCCCCCCTCCAGACACAGAGCTCCTCCTGATGGAAACCCAGCAATTCGGGGGCAAGGGGCCGGTCAGCGGGACGTGCCACGGGTTCCTGCAGACAGGGCCTTGAGACAGAAAACATCGAGACGAACATGTATTGCATTGACGATGTCAGATCATTTCAGTTTCAGACACCCATACACAATTTAGAGTTTAGAGAAAAACCCTGTTTAGTTGGCATTTGGTATTTGATTTCTTCCTTTTGATTTTATGCTAAATGCCAGATCTTACAGAGATACCAAGCTACTGATTACACCAACCTTCAAGTCTAAAATAGGAAATAAGCCATAACCCCCCTATAACCACACCTACTCTCTTCCCCCCTGATACTTCTTTCTCATTCTCACGCTTGTGCTGCACACATGCTCAGTTCATTAAAACAAATATCCATCCACTAGCAGTTTACAATCCCAAAAATCATTCCGGCCTTTGGGGAAATAAGATGGCATTACATTTCAGAGCTGTCTTAATATATGAGCTTGTTTCTCTAAACAGCATGGCCGGAATTAAAAAAAGAAACTAGCAAGTATTGCTGTGATTTTATGTTACCCAGCCCATGTGTGTGGGGCGTGGGGGGGGGGAGGGTTGGGCATGAGGTGCATGGAGTGAGAGAACTGATTGCATCTTCTCATCTGCATGTTGCGGATACATTATACGGCTCCCTCATGGTCATTCCTATTTAACATCCTAATTTCTCTTGGCCAAAATTAAATGCAAGAAAATACTACCTTCATAACAGGGCATCCTGTCCATTTGTCATGAAGTTAAGTATAATTATAAAGATGCCTCTGGCAAAATAATAATGACATAAACAGAGGCAAGATGCAATGACATGCAGTTCAAATTTACTGCGGTGACAGGTGAAAACAGACCTATGTGTAAATAAGTACTGTCTTACTGTGGACATCTTCAAACAGAAATCCACCCATCCATCCAGTCAGCATTATCCTGGTCAGGGTTGACGGAGGGGTGTGCATATGTCTGGGATACACCCCCAATGGGATGCTACTACAAACAAAAATTAACATCAATAAATGATTTTCCTCACTATTTATTCGTTAAATTTGTACAGACACAATGAGCCTGTATTTTACAGAGTATGTACAAACATTTTTGTTAGCATTAGTAACAAATCAAAGTGCTCAGTGCCATCTAAAACCACATCTCTGTCACTTACTGCAATTAATGTACCAAGATCCGAAAGCAAATTTGTGATATGCACCTAATAGCCGTGTACCCCATGCGGCAGGTGAGGGCACGATAAGGGAAGTCAGAGCTCATTCAGGTAGCAGCTCTGCAGCTGGCAAACATGAAAACAGCACAAGGACAGACCTCTGTCTCTCCGCTGTTCAAATCCCCTTATCGGGAAAACATGCCGGTAGCTTCCCCCGAGGAAAATCCAATCTAAAACAAAAAGCTGGGAGCAGCATTCCCCCAGGCATGGCCGTCTGGCAGGCCCAGACATGGAGCTGCTGGGCGTATGGATCCAAACAGTAGGGGGAGAGAGCGGTGGGGGGAGGGGGGTCAATGATCAAGCAACTGTGTCATAAGCTAATGGGAAACTCTGAGGGAACTCGCCATCCGGCTACAGCAGCGTCTAGCGGCGTCTTTAAGCAGACTGACGCTGACTTTGTGTCACTGACCAGCCAAGAAAGGGCCAGATGAGCAAACACATACCAAAGAATCCATCAAATCAAATTTCCATGAGTTCCAGAGCAACTTCTATATTGTCAACGTGTTAAACTTCTAATTCATTTTTAAATATCTGCACCCCCCAAGGTCTTTGCTTTGATGACAAGACACCTAAAAAAATAAATTATAGTGAACAAGTAAAAAGCACAGAAATTAATTTAAGATATGTACAACATATAGGAAATGAGCAGAACCAGGCAATTAAATACTTCATTCGACAGCAGGTCAAACTGGTGTGCAGTGCATTGCCAATATGCAGGAGAATTTGTAGCACAGCAAAGATGAAAGGATAAGGCGTTTAACGGACAACACGGCATAGTCAGAAATAAAGCAGCTGATGAATAATTCAAGCAATAAGCAATATGGTGCGTCAGCATTCCGGAACATGGGAAATGATCGACTTTCTTAAGGCCAATAAACCGATTTTAATTGGTATTGTCTCATGTTTACCACCATTCAGCTTCAAACAATTTATGCCTAATTTCAAGTGAACATAAATTACAAGAGGGGAGTGGAGAGACAAAGTAGCGATGCAAGGGGCCTAGAACATGATAAAGATACAGTAATTGTGTGTCTCATAGCACCTAGTCACCAAAAACAACCTTCAATTACTAGGTTTTCTGCTCTAGGATTCTGATTTCTGGGTGTAGAGGGACACACACTAACCCATCAGCAATGTTTTGATTGATTTAAAAAGGGCACTCTTTGGTTTCTACATTTAACACTTCATCCATCCATTTTCTATAACCGCTTGTCCTATTCAGGGTCATGGGGGGTCTGGAGCCCACCCTGGAGTTACATTTAACACTTCACTGGGGAAATTAAAGATTGGAACAGTCAAGAGTATTTATAAGAAGAATATACTACATTACCAGAAAGGAATTGATTGTAATCAGATCAATTTAAAAATCAGACAGGGTTAGAATAAGTTTAAATGTTGTTTCTGGTTAGCGGGGCTGAGAGTGCATTAATTATTGCCAGCGGAACAAGGCAGCGATACATTTATGTGCTGAAGCAGCTCATGGATGCTGTAAGGAGCGAAACCTCAGAGAGGCAGGATATGGGAGCTGCGATCTGCCGAGGCAAAGCCGGGGGCGGCAAACTTACTGGGGAATTTGCAGCTTGAACCCCCCCCCCAGCCATGAGAATCCCACTTTTGCTCCTTCATACACAGATCCTGTATGCTACACATACCCTCTGTATGCTTGGCAAAAAAGATTATTCGTAACTTGGCATAGAACATTACTCTGCAAAAGGCATAGTTTATTTGGAAAACTCATCAAATGCATGTTTTATTAAAGCATTTTTAAGAAAAAGACAGAATATTATGAATAACTTTCAGTGACACTTTGGCTGAACTTTTTAATAATAGCACTTTGAATTATCATACCTTTTTTACAGTGTGGCAATGCTTGGCAATGAATGTTTACGCAGATTTTGTCAGAGGCCTCAGATTCCTTGCTATGGCACTGTTTGTGGTGCATTGTGAATTTTATGTGGGAAAAATGCCTATACATGTTTATCTTCCAGAACATCTACCTGCACAGCTAGAGGGATTGGCAAGGATTTATGCTCCTGTCTGAGGGAACAGAAAAAATTTCCAACATCCCGCTGAATATCTTACTAGCTGCCTGTCGCTGACCCCCCTGGACTTCCTGGAAAGCAGAGAACACCAATCAATCCTCCCTGTGCAGTTCCTCCTCTTTAGCATAGCAGGTTGACACCGTGCTTGTCAGGGAATTTACAGCATTGACCTGCCATGCCACCGGCTCTGAGTCAGAGAGAGAGAGTAATGGGGGGGGGGGCACTCAAGCAGGACACAGAGCGAGGTTTGTCTACCTGGTCCTCCAACAACCATATTAGCACACGCATGCTCATGCCCCATTTTAAATTACAAGAAAATTCATTTTGGCTCTCATATACAAAAAAAAAAACATATACAGTATTTTCTCCTACAATGTGTGTTTTTAAAAGTAAAACAATGCGATTGGTATATTAGGGAACAGTTACAAGATAGCATGGTACCCTCATTTGTTTTTGTGGTATTTTATTTGCAAGAAACACCAGGAGTCTCACTGATCAAAATTATGTACACTCAAAAAACGCTGTATGTAACTTCTTACACAAAATACTTGTTTACACAAAACTGGATAGGGAAAAATGTGTATGTTTATGGAAATTCGGGAGGAGGTGTATGCATTTTGGACAAATCAGGAAAGGGCGAGACCCATTTTAAAGCTGGGAGCTGTAAGTAAACCAGCAAAATGGCCGCCCGCCTGCCAACAAAGAACCTACGCCTTCACATGAAAAACAATAAATCTAAAAAGTGTGAACTTGGATTTATTGATTTTTCTGTTTATATCTGTATGCCAAAGACTATGTATTTGCCTTGGAGAATTTAATATGCTATTGCAAATACAATGTCTTGTCACCTCTTCCAATGAATTTAAAATATCTGTAACTGTCACCATTTGCAGTTTTCTGTTTTCGCATGTATGCATTTTTAAAGATAAATGAGGCCTGAAGTGAATGTGAAAACAGCACCTAGCTGAACTGACCCATTGAGGAAATCATGGAATAGACACACACACACACACATACAAAACACCCAGTCACAGCATCACTTCACTTCAAATTATCTTACTAGGGCTTAAGTTCCTATTCTTACACCATTTGTTAACTTTTATAATAAAAAAGTTCATTTAATGCCCCAAAACTAAGCTTAAAGAACTTAAATTAAACAAAGTTGTATAACTGGAAAGACTTCAAGTGCTGTGATATCAATAGGATCCCTAAACTTCCAACATCCACCTTCACCAGCAAACTTCAGGGGCCTCATTTATCAAACCTTGCATAAATTTCAGCATGAATAAAATGGATAAAAAAACCCATTGATACATCAGAACTATCTCACAGATCCAGCCCAGTGGCTGTCCAAAAATAACCATATATGGTCAATGCAAATGAGCTGCAATGAAAATGATGCTCATATAATATGCAAATTAAACCTTACTGGTTGCATAGTCCGATGAGAGCGACTGTAATTAAAAAACCATAGAAGAATTTTGAACAATGGAAGATAGAGATAAAATTAAATTTGAGGGTCTAAGTGCATTTATCACAAACAGAAAAATGCATACATTCCCTAATGAATTATCACACGTACATATCATACAACTGCATTTTGTTATCAGAGTTCTTGCTTGATAATAACTGATAGTAAAGTGTGATAAATGGCAAGACATCATCCTACAATATATTCCATCAGCACTACAAAACACACAGTGCCCAAAATATATATTTAAAAGTGGTTAGATCTGAAGATAAAGAAACGACTTGCTGCATGAGGCTGTGACTGTAACTATCCGGGCCAAGCCCACATCTTCACCCTCAAAACTTGACGTGTTCCTCATCTATAATACTGTATAACCCCACCCTGCCCATCAAAATGTTGGTATCACATATGACTTTTGCAATAGTACAACCCCGTTTCCAAAAAAGTTGGGAAGCTGTATAAAATGTAAACAAAAACAGAATACAATGATTTACAAATCATATAAACCCATATTTAAATGAAAAGAGAACAAACATAACATATCAAATGAAACTGAGACATTTTAACATTTTATGACTAATATATGCTCAGTTTGAATTTGATGCCAGCAACACATTTCAAAAAAGTTGAGACAGGAGCAACAAAGGACTGGAAAAAGTTGTGTGTTGTAAAAAGTTGTAAAATAATGTTTCTCAATGTAATATTGCAAAGAATTTGGGAAATTCACCATCTACGGTACAAAATATCATTACAAGGTTTAGAGAATCTGGAGAAATCTTTGCGGACAAGGGACAAGGCCGAAAACAAGTCCTGGATATCCATGATCTTTGGGTCCTCTGGCCATTGTTTCAGTGAAATATAGGTTTATATGATTTGCCAGTCATTGCATTGTTTTTTACATTTTACACAGCGTCCCAACTTTTTTGGAAACAGGGCTGTAGAATGAAATGGCTTTTGACTGACGAAAGAGCTTTATTAGCACTCATTTCACTGCCTGCATCTACTGTCTGAGGTACTGCTGTGCATCTGAAACTTCGATTTGAGGTGCCCTTATCACATTGACTGCAGTCGATTGCTCTGATTACATTATGAAAACCACACATTGCTACACATACATTTTTTACGCAGAGTCTGTATATATACAGGTGCAGCTAGAGTTTGAGCTGTCAATCTCTTTAATGCCGTGCTCACATCAGTACATACAGAATAGAATGGGAGTCTAAATTGGCTCAAGAGCCAGTCGCCATCTTGTGCATGTTCCTGCGGGGATATCACACATAGTGCACACAGTAAACAAACCAGTTAAAAATAATCTCAGTGGTCCGTGAAAACTCATTCCCTTCTAATCCTTCCAGGGAATGGTAACTAGCAAGATTGCTGTATTGCATTCTCATGACTATAGGCTATTTATATATATGTGAATACTTGAATGCAAACGTTCAATGCCTAATTCACACTTAATGTAACTAGTGACAATTACAGACATTTCCAATTCATGGGAAGAGACGACAATACGTTGCATGTGAAACAGCAAATCACATTTAACTAATTCATCGGACACTTTTATCCAAAGCAACTTACAGTACAGGGAAGGCATACCATGTTTTTTAAGGGTGTTCTTTGGGTTGTAAACCCATGGGTTTTGCATTATTACCACAATACTGTACTTGTTGAGCTACAGGAGCAAATACTGTTGGCTTACACACAAAAATGGAAAAGTAACATATACCAATTAATATATTTAGAATTCCTGTTTTGCAGTTGGTGATATGAATTGTCGGCATGCATGCTGTCACTTAGGTGGTTTACCTGCAATTCCCTGTTTTACAATGGCTGTCACCTTGTCCAAATTTGTCCAAAATGTTGCACATGCCTGTCCCTTAGTTTTCCAAAAATATACAGAATTTTCACGATAGATCCAGGATTTCGTCCCATACACACAGTTTTAATGTGTTTTTGTGCATACTAAACTTTGATTTCAAGTAAAAGTATGAATTGTAGGAATTATCTATTATCTGTAACATCATTCTTTTCAGATTCATCTTTTGTGTGTGCTATGAAGTTTGAGTGTTTCGCCCCTAAACTTTTTTTCCCAATAATCTGTTGGCTTTATAGCATGAATTTGCTTAACCCTACTTAAGCTAATGCGAAATGGCATCATAGAATATACTGTACTGCAGAGTCTAAAAAAGCATTTGCCTGGAGAGCCACACTCTCTGGTAATAGAAGCCAGCAGGGTGTTTATGGTTTATGGTGGTCTATCTGACTGTATCAGATTTCTCCATTACAGTATTATTTAAAGTTGGAACAACTTCTGCAAAGAAAATCTGAGGAGCTATGCACGTGTTACAGGATTGTGTCGACTCGAGTGGCGTGGCAATGGCACAATTTCTACTGTGGGGTTGACCCCATGGTGATGGTAAAATTAATCCGATTTCTAATAAAGGAACTACTCATTGGCTCCCTGTGGGCTACTACTAGCTCGTGGTTGGCACACTGGCAACGAGCAGTATATATATAGCAAATTTTTACCACCACTGAAATGAACAAAATGCCTCATGCAAAACACTTTCCTTGTCAGTAAAAATGTAACTGATGCTGAATATGGTGGCAAATATCAAATCAAAACTTAGCATAAAAAACGAAGTGTGAAAATGACCTAACATTTTACCTCCTAACATTCATATTTTATGCCAGGAATCCAATTCCCAGAGAGACACACCCTACACATAGGTGATACCCCAGAAAGCAGAAACACAACATAACATACAAAATAGTTGCAATTTATTCCTTTAGGAACAAAACATTTTTGACAACTATTTCAATGTCCCATCTAACGTCTAAAGAAAAAGAAACAGCGGAGCAACATCAGATGGCGTTATTTTTTTGTACTTTTCTTAAATAAATAGCTTGGATATTTCGAACATTAAAACGTGTTCATTCAGTTGATTTTCTCCAAACTAAAAACTTGCTTTTCTCGTTAATTCAAGGATGAAAATGTTTCTTCACACATTTTATAAAACACTGATAATTTACAAACTGCTAAAAAATGTTTTCTTTCCTCTAAAACGCCAAAAAAAACCAAGAGGGCAAAATTAACAACATCTTACATGACAAAAATCTGAATGCCCCCCCCCCCCTTCTTCTTTTGACACTCTCCTTTTCCATTTTTCTTTTTCAAAGAAACCTACACAAGTGCTAGGAGAGGGAAAAAAAGTTTATAAAAAAAATCAAATTACAAATATTTCACAAAAATTACATTTTCCAACCAGTCATCTTATTTTATAGATATACAAATTCTCTGACCTGCTTTCCCAAGCCAAACAGAGCTCTAGCTAGGTAAACCAAATACATCCTTGCATACTTCTTCCCGAACACCATTTCTGTTATGGGATCCTTGAAGCTGTAGAGCCTCTGTGTGGTTTTAGAGGACTCCGCAATTACAGTCACTGGATACACACAGCTGAGACCTGGGCAAACATGGAAATTAGTGCAATTCTTTTATGTGTTTACTATTTAACATAAATAACAGCGCTCTACTTGTCTATTTTGAGGAACATCTAAGGCTAGTATCTCCTGAAACTTGTTTCATCCAAGTTATCGGTCCCCTACAAAAGAGCACTTTTCTCCACCTCGTTTCACACTTAAACACTGAAACTTCCACATAAACAACCAGCATTGTTATTGACGTCCATTGTTGGCTAATTATGAAAAAGGGAAACACAAGGGACTAAAGTGTTCATGAAATGTCTTAAAAGATCATATAAATAAGTAATCATATTCGGTTTTAGATGCTGCAAATATGGCGATATACCCGTCTTTTTTTTTTTTTTTTTTTTTTTTTGCTGAAAGTCCCCTGGCTGCCATGCCAGCCACTGGTTGGTACTCCTCGGTCATCTCGCTCCGTGCAGCAAAGGCACAACCGGCAGCTGTCAGGCCTGGAAATGCAGGGAGTCGCACTGGTGGAGTCGGCTTTTGATGCCGTCGCTCTCATCCTGGTTCATGTTCCCTTTGTATGATATTGGAGTTGGTGTGTGTGGAGCTGGGGTGGGAGTCAACAGATCGATTGGTTGTAAGGAGTTGGTGGGTGGGCGGACGGTCCAATGAGGTGACAGTGATCACTATGACTGTTTCAGTCGCTTCCGTGGGGGGCCCAGGAAGGGGCACTGTGCGGAGGCCAAAGACCGGTAGGCTTCAGCCACCAGGTGGGGGTGCGAGGCTACCATGGACTTCCAACCAGTGGTCTCCATCACCTCGGCTGCGTGGCTGAAATGAAAGACATCAACGGGTTAAACGGCTGCCTGGGCGATGTGAATGCCAGAGAATGTGGGCAATGGTGGGTTAACGGTTAGGGACGTGCATTTGTAATTGAAAGATTGCAGGTTTGAATCCCCGACCAGCAAGGCACCACTGAGGTATCCTGAGCAAGGTACTGCCCCCAAGCACTGCTCCCCGGGTGCTGAATTAGCTGCCCCCTGCCATGTCACATATGGGTTAAATGCAGAGAAGACATTTCGTTGTTGTGTGCTGTGGTGTGTCAACAATGACAATTAATCACTAAATTCTAGAATCATTAACACTAATGCGCTGCCACCAGTTATGTGAGCACTCGTGACTGAGGGACAGACCTTGCACCCATCTCATTCCACTTAACACATTTCTTGTTGGGAGTCTCTGGACAGCTGCATTCCAGACACCAGTCACCATGTAGACCACACTGGAAGACAGGGTGGCTCCGTATTCCTTTACAGATCATCTGCTGGAGAGCACTTCATTCTGCCCATGGTCCACCACTGTGCCAAAGTGCACCCTGCTGTAACTCTCACATCAACCCTCTCTGAGTCACGGAAGTGATGGCAATGGGAATCCACCTGTCTGACGGCAGCTATGTGTCGCATCTGTACAGAGGCGCCCCCTACTGTCTGGAAAGGCGCTGAATTAGAGTGGAGAGAGGCATGCAGCTCTCACAGTTCTGCGCAGTAACCTAGCACAGCATTCTGCAATCGATATTCAATGCTGTGGAGCCGTGACCGACTCCTGCCAGCTCTCCTCCTAACACGACATAGGAAGCTTAAGATCACCACATGGACCCCGTCCCCCCAGTCGCTGCTCCATAGTCTCAGGAACCGAAAGCAGGTTCCTCACACAATTTTAAGAACAGTGGGGTGGGAGCACTGAAAAGCAGCCTCAAAGATGGGGGGTGCAATGCAATCTGGCATATCTGTGTGAGACATGCAGCGCAGTGCCGCCATGAGCAGGGTGAAAGCCCCGCCCACAGCAGCAGCTGAATTTGCCCCATCCACCCCCTCCTGGCCCCCAGCCCATGCCGACTTTGCTGCAAATAATACCTGATGCTGATTCAGTTACTTGGTAAACTACCAAAAAGTGACACCGTCTGCAATAAGCTTCAATTTTTGTACCAAGTGAATATGCATTTCATATAAAATTAAAATTGTAATTTATTTTAAAGATATTTGGCATTATTGCCAATTTTCAATTTAAATTACAAATCAGACTATTCTTAAGGTGGAAAGTGTTTAAAATAAGGATAATGTGTAATGTGTATGTGTAACGGCCACTGACACTTAACTGATTTAAATGTTATATTCAGTCCATTCACAAACAGAGGATAAGACGGGGCGTCAAAATAAAAGTGAAGTCTAAACATGAAAATAGTTTAACACTTTTTAACCATGACAAGCTGTTGTCCTTGAAGTGACCCTCACACTGTGCCCTATCAGCTGCCGTTTAGTCGGCACCAACTCAAAGTTAGGACCTGTAGTGCTACTAGAGGCACTCACACCCACAGCAGCTCAGTGAGTGTCAGTAGGAAATCAGTCCCGTTAGCACCACAGCAGAGCATTCAATTAAGGAGGGCAGAGCAGAGCCCGGCTGTTACAAACAGGGGAGGGGAGGAGCTGTTAAGTGAGATGCCCCTCATGAACGCCCCCGGGGCTGCCTGAGGATGAGCAGGTGAAGGGGCAGAGACTGGAAGGGGAGGGGGCGGGTACGAGAGGGTGAAGGGACAAGAAGGTGAAGGGGTGAGGACTGAAGGGTAAAGGGCTGAGAGTATGAAGTGGCGTGGACTGGAAGGTGAAGGACCGGGGGACTGGAAGGTGAGGGGTCGGGGGACTGGAAGGTAACAGCCCCACACCCAGACAATATGATTTTTGGTTCTGTCTCTCTAAAGCAGTGTTTCGCAAACCAGTCCTCAGGCACCCAGGAAATCCACATTCTATTTTTTTTGGGAGCAAAAATGTGGACTGTTTGGCAGGGAGCTGGGAAGGAACAAAAACATCACCCAAAACCCCAACAAAAAGTGCTGCTGCACACCACTGCTGATCCTCAGGCACACTGCCTCTCTCCCAGAACAGCAGTAACAATATAGCAGGCAGAGAGGAATGGGGACAAACAAAAATTATTTGAATACGGAGGCTGATCTTTTCAATTGATCAGATTAGTCTCCCTTGCGCCAGGAGCCTTTATACAAATGGATGGGTCAGGGTGGATATTGTAGCTGCACAGGGAATGGCTATCAAGTCACGAGCTGCTCTGAGTTCCCTGTGATCGGGGTGGCTGTATTATTCTATTAAAAAAACATATTGACCCCCACTGCACCCAAGCAGAAGGACTGCGGCTTTGCTCTTTTTCAGCATTGGAACCCTGGATTTGAGGAAACGACAATACTGCAGCTAATTAAACAGCAATAAAACTCTGCCAACAATCACCAGCAGCGCTACAAAGGATCTGGCAAAATGCTTTCAATTACTCCAGCCCCCCTTTAAATGGAGACGGAGGATGAGCAAGAGAAGAAACAATAGCGGGCGAGACAGGAGGACAGTATTTATGTCACAGCTTATTTTTACACTTGGTTTGTTCTCCTCTGAAGTATAAGGACAGTGTTTCTATTCTGTCAGCCAATGGTAATGCGAAGGCAGCAACATGATCATGTCTATCAATCTAATCTGAGGCTGCTGCATGAGAAATTTGTTATGCTACTTTGTTCTTTTTTTTTTTCAGAAAAACAACAAATGCAATTAAAATAAGGTAAGAACGGCATGCTGCAATTCTTACCCAGAGTAAGTATATTTAATCTTTAGATGAATAAAGTATAAGGAGTCAATGATGTCATGCATTGTTAGATGTCATGATCAGCAATAAGGAACGAGAGACGAAAGGCAGGCAGAGCAAAAGCAAATAAAAAAAAAGTAAAAATAAAGTTAAAAAAAAAAAATGCCAAATTGTCATAGAATAAAAAAATTTAAATGATGAATTTAGCTTCCCCTTTTACTAGTCTGATTACTGACAGGAGACAAATACAAATTTACTGATAGTGATAATAGTAACAACCTGAACAATAAAAATAGCTTTAAACACAGATTGTTATTATTATATTTGTCTTATTCCTGGCCTTGTCGTTTTTAGACAGCCTGTTAACCTTTATAATGCTATTGTGTTACTGTGAGCTGTCAAAGAAGGAGCAGTTTTAAACTAGTGCTGCAGTAGATGTAACAAATTAAACACTGGCAGGCTGTACCTAAATACTGCTGGTGGCAAACACGTACACACAACAACCAGCTCACCATTAAGCTCCATGAAGACAGACTTGTACACTATATGGACAAAAGTATTGGGACACGTGGCCATTACACCTACAGGAACTTTTATGACATCCCATTCTAAATCTATAGGCCATAAAGTGTATAATTACTTAATGACCAAAAAGTATGGACGTGTTTGCTGGACATATTCTGGCTTTGAATGTTGATGCGCGCCCGAGCGGGGCCTTGTCGAGGGGATACTCACTAGTTGATGAAATCGACAGCCTGCGTCTTTAGCTGGTCGGCGCTGTGGAGGTCGGCCAGGATGAGGATCTCCGCTGCATTCTCCACCGACAGGCTGTTGCACAAGGCGTCCTCACACATGACCTTCAGGCGCTCCAGAGCATACTGGGAGAACACGATGGACATGCACAAGAGGGCAGTGAGCCAGTGGATTACAGTGGAGCTGAAGAAGAAATGGGCGAGGGCGTCTTCTTTTGATTAAAATAATCAATTTCCATGCAGGCAGAATTTCGAAGATTCACTTTTAACGACAAAGCAAGATGTACTTGATGGAATTTATGGCTGTTTCCAGTAAGTTTATTGCCAGCACCTTGTCTGCTGCAGCTAGCAGGTCATCTGCCATTTTGTCAAGGTTGGGCGCCTTGCCAGTGTAGATGAAGCACATCATCTCTTTGAAAACCTCTGGCTCCACGTCGTTGATCTCCACACGGTTCTGCAGGGATGAGAGAATAGCATGCCGGTCATAATCAGAGCCCCTCTGCCACCTTCAGAACCTGAAGCGAGATGCGGAACCCTGGGCAAACTAAGCTCCAGCCAGGAAGGATCTGCTGGAAATTCAGGTGACACCACAGAGGGGCTTAATACTGTCTATGATGCACAGGGAGTGATATTGGATGCATGCACATATTTTCATTGCCACCAAACTTGGAGAGACGCAGGAACGACAATTTCACTTTACATAAAACAGCTTATACATCTATTTGCATAACAGAAACATTCAATGAATTTTAAAGAAGCTCTAGAACTAATGCCCAGCGTTTGCTTCCCTGCTCAACACTAAAGTGAAGCATTGAGACAGAGATTTTTTGTGCTCCTTAAGACCTCAACACCTTTCTACCAATGCAGTGTAATATCAAAGTCAAGTCAAGTCAAAGGACCATACATTTCGAGAGTGCATAGTAGAACGAAATTGCATTTCTCCTGGCTCAATGTGCAAAACAAAACAAAATACTACACACACAATAATAATACACACAATACAGAACTACACGGAGACTACTATTCAGCACAGAGGTAAATCTTGTGCCGAGTAGATAGGGCTCAAGGTTAAAATTTGCACCGATAAGTAAAAATATTGCACAGTTAAATACTGCAGAGTCAAATATGGTGGTATATATGAGGGAAAACCAGGCACCAAGAACTGCAGACAGTGACAACTAGGAATCACAGCATCTTCAGGACCAGCATCATTGAAAAAGCAGAATCTGAAGCTGGGAAGGAGCTGAAGATTCGAAGCGAAGATGAGGAGATCCCACCCCATAAACAACAGAAAAACAAAACACAAGATCTAGCTGGCAACATGATAGCCTGGCCCCCCTGCCCCCCTGAAAATGGACTGACGGGATGGGTTCCGGCGAGCCGAGCCAGCAGTCACTGGAGCACACCCTGTCATTTGTTCACATGGCAACGCCAACCGGAACCCTCCTCCACTCCAACGAGCGCAGTGGGCCAGAAGGTCAATTAAACTTCCTCTTCATCTGGGAGGCGGCAACACCGCGGACCTGACCGGGTCAGCTGAGGCGGGCAAACTTCTAATTTATCCAGTTTGATGTGACCAGAAAGGATGAGTATAGATTCGAGGGGGGGAGGGTCCTTGAGTATGTTTAACCAAGGCTGCTTTTTCTCTACAAGAAAGTTTTTTTTTCCCCACATGATTTTACACAATGAAAAGAGGTTTATAACATCCCCCAAGAGAGTAGATATTTATTAAAACTGGTACTCGCACACTGACATGAGACAGAGTGGCGAGGATTAGACAGACTTTTTTCATGCTAATTTCTCATTTTCACTGATAATCTGTCTTTTGCTTACAGGGTCGGCAAAGCAAAGGAGGACAGCATGAAGATGGTGGCACAACATCCCAGCAATCAGCGGAGACCTGACTGGTACCCTGGTGTAGTGTGTCCCATCCTGAAAAGGAGGCCCATCGGGCTGTTGTCTCTGGTGCCATGGTGATGAAACATTTTGTGCTGCGAGGGATGTTGTCATGGCTGGTGCTAAAGATCGCAGAAGTGAAACCAGAGCAAGATGTCACCATGTTAAACCCCTTCTGGGGGTAGTGTGTAAGCAGAAGGTCATGGGGTCAAATACCATGGGCAGCAATGTCATTGTATGACACATTGGGCCCTTGAGCAGGACCTTTAACCTCAATTGCTCCAGGGACAGAGAATGATTCTGCTATCCGATCCTCACCTTTACAGGCAAAAAATGTCATAAATAAATCTTCTCTTATGACTACATATATCACAGCAGAAAATTAGCAGATAAATGCCTAGAACAGTGTTCAAATGTAAGAAATATCTAGAATCTTGATTTAATAAATTCAAGATGGATAGTTATTTCAGAGGAATGGAAGAATAATATTAATTATGATGGATATCATGTATTCTCTACTTTCTCTTCTGGACTGAAATGCAGTGGGAAGAATGAGAGTAGCTCACAGAAAAAAGCAGAAGGGAAATCTTCACAAATAAAGCGGCCTGATGTCACAAGCAGCCAAAGTGGAGATCTGAGAAGTGCCACAAGGACACAGAGGCTGGCACAGAAGCACTTCTTCTCTGGGTGGCACAATTAACTGTGGTGTGGAGAGAGAAAAAAATTCGGCACTGAAGAATCTCAGTTTTGGCAGGGAGAAGCATAAGGAACTTAAAGCACTTTAAACGTGTTTACAAAGTACTTTGACGATAAAAGCAGGTGAACGCAGCGAGCTGCTTCTGATGGAGGACTGACTCCATCACGTTCATTAAGATTCAGGAGTGGAGTCTGAAACACGAACCTGCCGAAGAAAACTGACTCTGCGCCCTGAACCACAGGGCAGCAGCTGCGAGTGAAAGGTGCTCGTTTGCCACCAGCAGTATTCAGGGAAAATGGGTTTGTTTGGCAGTTATTTCCCGCTTTTTGCTTTCAGTTCTTTCTCTTTTGCTTGGGGACAGGAGATTTGATGAGGAAAAACACAGTATTTCACCATAATCTTTGAAACAGAAAATCAAACGTAAATTGGCTGAACTTGGGCCCCCTGCCTCTCGCTGTCGCGCTCGCGCCCTGCTGCTCCGTCAAAGGGATCATTTAACCTCCCCCATCAGTGACTCTAAAGTGGGACAGTAAATATTTGGCAGGATAAAACAGAGGAGAGAGGCCGCGGCAGAAGCAATCCAGTGTTAAAAAAAAAACAAGGCATTCCTGGGAGGGGGCCACACTTTACATCCCGAACGGAGCCGCTACAGAGATGTGATGTGAAAGGATCACGTCCAGCTCCCATGGGCCGGTGAGACCCCGGGGATCTCCAACAGGGCTCTCCAACGGGGCTCGCGACGGCCACCCACACTGAGCCGGTACCAAAAGCACAATGACAGCAGTGCTGCTCCGTTCTTGAAAACGGAACTGTTTTTCCTCCCAATTTGTCCCTTTGAGACAACAACAATACTATTGAAAACCATTACACAATGAAAAGTTACTAATACAGAGCATGAATCTTTATTTTTAAAGGGCATCACAATATCCACCTAAACTAGGAGACACTCTAAAATCAGTCATCACAGACGCACACAAAGGCAGTAATGCAGCATAGGATACAACAGATACAACAAGCAAACTATCACAACAGAGATTTAATTACAGAGCTCAGAATATGAACCCATGTAAAAATAAAAACACAAAAAGACTGAAAGGCACACCCAGCGCGGCCATTCTAAACACATTTATGGACGATGGCAGAGCCACCACTCCCAGCCACAAATCAGCCTTCCCGCATAAGCAGCGACATGGGAGGACGTGCAAAATAATCTCCTCAGGGTGGGAATGGCTTGACAAACACTTTGCGGGAGAGGCTATAGGAATGGGATCATGCTAATTCAATCCAAAAATAACTGAAGAGGAAGTTCCTTGGAGAGCTAGCACAAACAGCATGGCAGCACAGGAGGAGGAGGAGAAGGAGGAGAAGGAGGATCTCCCACGGCCAAGAGGGAGACTGGCTACGTTGAGCACCCCCACGCCTTGAGCTCCCAGCCGACGACCGGGGGCGGCGTATTTCCCCAAGGCTTCATCTGGATTGCCCGCCGTGCTGCCCAGCCTCCGCGTCTCTGGCTGAAAGTAACGGCGGGTTTTTATGACGCTATCTCTGGAGCAGACTCACCTTCTTGCTCTCCTCCATCTCGTGCTCGAACATGGCGCTGAAGACAGGTGAGCGAGCTGCAAGGCAGAGAATGGCTTGAGACAAAACGGACGGCACCTGGGAGGGCAGACGGCACCTTGTCCACAGATCCATCAAGTCCATTTCCCATCACGTATGGTAAAAACCGTCTTTTTAGACTACTGGTGAGTGTCTCTGTGTCAGTGCCAGATTACCGGTTGATTGCCACCGGTGTATTCACATCTGCAATGTTACGTCTATCAGGACTTCATTGCCTTGCCCAAAATTATCATTCTCACAGACAAAAAACAGGTGAATAAAAGTATTTTAAAAGGATTGCAAATAAAATGAATTGTGATTAATCATGACTACAAATCCATGAATAAAGCCAGAAAGTATAAAGACTCACAGAGGACAGCCAGAATAGGCATTCCCAGTGAAGAGAACTATGACTCCATGGTTAGAGCGCTTTTCCACCGCACCAGGTACCCTACTTTTCAGACTTCGAGAAAGTACCAAAAGCACGGTACTTCAAGGTGTTGGAATAAAACCGGCATAAAAACTGGTACTGTGCCAAATGATAACACAACGCAAAGTGGGGTATTTTGTACTGAATTTGAAAAATGCTATCCCCATCCATTCTCTGCCACTTATCTGGGGTTGGGTCACGGGGGCAGCAGTCTAAGCAGGGATGCCAAGACCACCCTCTAGCCAGCCACCTCCTCCAGCTCCACCAGGCAAATCCCAAGGCGTTCCCAGGCCAGCCGAGAGATATAATCTCTCCAGCGTGTCCTGGGTCTGCCCCGCGACCTCCTCCCGGTTGGACATGCCTGAAACACCTCCCCAGGGAGCCGTCCAGGAGGCATCCTAGATAGATGCCCTAATCACCTCATCTGGCTCCCTTCGATGTGTAGGGGCAGTGGCTCTACTTTGAGATCCTCCCTAATTTCCGAGCTCCTTACCCTTTCTCTAAGGCTATGTGTATCTCTAAAGCATGTGCCTATGCTATATACGCCTATGTCCTAGTATATTAAACAAAAACACTTATTAAATTTCTGGTTCTTCCGACCAGACTGCAACACATTTTTTTTTTCCCCACTTCATTTATCGTTGTTTTCTGAGATCGTAACTGTTTTCAAGGGACCGTTTGTATTGTGTTTCAGCGGCAGGCTATTTGCATAACCAATAGAGTACCATAGTTGGTGCAGTTGTAAAGCGCCCTTAGTCAGTACTACCCAGCCCCCATAATCAAAAGGTCCTGGTTGATGGCTGCCATTACAGCAACTGTGTTTTTGTGTGTAAGTCTACATGACACTATAAAAAATACAACACACTGACAACAGAGGTCTACTCCTTAACAAATTCCGTTCCTCCGGTGCAGAGATTGTCACACCTCCTCCCCAGCCTGCTCTGCCCCCAGCGATGACTGCAGGTCGCTTCCCTGTTCCTACCTGCTAGGATGGCCTTGTGAGCCTGGAACTCCTGGCCAGCCACGCACAGAGAGCAATCCGTGAAGCGCGAGTTCTCCCACAGCCCGCCCAGCTCGTCTGCTAGCCGGCAGTCAGGTACCTTCACCATGTTCATGGTGTTCTGACCCGAGATGTTGACAGAGTCCTGGACGACACTCACCTGCAATTAAAAACCCCATCAATCTGTCAATTTGTATTTAAACCCCAGCAGGACCTGATAAACATAGCAAGGTTAAACTAGAAAGGTATTTTCCAGACAGCCCCATCTTCCCTCCCCAATATAATCCTTAACTCCTCCCACACCCCCAACCTCTACATTTTCTAGAAGTACTGGGTGGACCGAGTCAGAATGTGAAAGTCAATAAATGTGTTTTTATCTGAATGCTCTGAAACTATTCATTTATTGCACATTCCCCTTACATGCCAATTAACTGTATTTCTTTGTATATGCCTTAATGCCCATGTCTTCAAATGTCATTTATATTACACATAATCTTGTGTGACTACATTTTTATATTCCATTTATTTCTCATTTGCATGATGACCAATAGTTTCCATAACATAACAGTAACAACTGTCACACACATACTGATGGTACAGATGGAGCTCTGGTGGGGCCACGGACAAGTTTATTTTTTTTAGGACAATGTATTAAATCTTGTGCACAATTTTGATTAATGTGGCCACAAAAAACTAAATTGAGCTCCTCAAATCCCTACCTACAATTTACTTTTTTTGTGCTCATTTTGGTATTTCGAGTTCTCCAATGAATGAAGTTGTGCTGATGATTTGGTTATTTGTGGACGTGCCGGCAAAGCCAGAAGTGCAGAATGCATGTCTCCTATTCCAGCTTGGTCCTATTCTGCTAGACCTGGCACTTGTCCAAAGCTTCAACAAATTCTATGGTGGAAATTAGGGCTTATGATAATCCAATTCCTAATACTGTGCGTGGTAATAACCAATATATGTATCAATCTCTGAGGCCTTAACTTAATATAATAATAATAATAATGCATACCTGCTATTGCAAATTTATTGTCCTATACTTTTTTTTTTAATGACAAAAACTTTACTTTGTGGTTATTTAATTACCATTTACATATTTACTTATCAGGCAGTTTTTATGAATTTGTCTTTTAATTCAGTAACAATTTACATACAAGTGGTATTTGTGCACTTCAAAAGTATGTGCCGATGGCTAGACTGTTGCGGGCACGATGTCTTTAGATTTTCTGAGCTTGATTTACCATTGATTTTGACATGAGACATTGCACACTGCGCACAACAAATGGTAAAAAAATATATACCTTCCATTTGGGAGTCAAACATCATCCCAACTGACTGGAAAATGGGACTTGTAGTCCCTATCTGGAAAGGGAAGGGTGATCAGCTGGATTGTGGCAACTACAGATGGATGACACTGCTCTCAGTGCTGGGTAAGATCCTTTGCTAGGGTCATCCTTACCAGGATACATGATCAATTGTTCGCTTATCAGTGGCTGGAGCAGTCTGGTTATACTCCTAAAAAGTCTACCATTGACTGCATTCTGGCACCCCCTGCATTGTGAGGGAGTGTCAGTTATAGCACTACGGCCATGTGGCGCATTTCCCTGAGGGTGATCCGGTTCGTATTATCTTCATTGCTGAGGACCCGAGCAGCTGGACCAGGCTGAGGGAATGCCCAAGTAACACCTGGCTGCGGCTGATGGATGGCCATTTCCGGAGGGTGGGACTGGACCGCGTGTCTGCCTGGGGGGGGGGGGGGGGGGGGGCTGAAGGGGGTACCGGGGGGTTTGGCCAGTTGGTGGGTTTGACAACGCACTGCAACAGT
>JAODKC010000095.1:32390480-32406962 GCA_026777985.1 Mormyrops attenuatus | reverse complement strand
TTTAAATTTTTTATTTTTTTTTTTTCCGGCGTTCGGTGTGGCCACACTCTTGTACCTTTAATTCAATTTAAAATAAATTTGTCCCCCGGCGCGGGGGGGTGGTGGTGGGCAGTTTAAAAAAAAAAAAAAAAAACATACTGGGTACATTTATTGGGAATACAGACGCTCCTCTACTTACGAACGCGATACGTTCCAAACAGCCATTTGTAACTTGAAATGTCATTATTCAACATCATTTTAAGGGTATACACAAGTACTTAGAACTAGGATGCTGGGAGTATGCACGCTACGCTGCTGCGCGGCGGGAGTAGAGGCCAGAAGTTGTACTCGGCGGAATTGCCATACAGAAAAAAAAATTGATGTTGCGGACAGGAAACGGGAGCCAAATGAACACAATTTGGACTTACAGTCCTCTTCGTTTGTATGTCTGTAAGTAGAGGAGCATCTGTATTCTCTTAAAGCAAATGCTTAACACTAGATTACAGTATTGCAAGTCCATTAAAATTTTAACAGCACTAGTAATCGCCTTTTAAAAGTATATTCTTAAAAGTCAACTTTTCATCAATGCCACATACATACATACACTATATTGGCAAAAGTATTGGGACACCTGCCTTTACACACACATGAACCATAATGACATCCCATTCTTAATACATAGGGTTTAACATGGAGTTGGCCCACCCTTTGCAGCTAAAACAGCTTCAAATTTTCTGGAAGGGCTGTCCACAAGGTTTAGGAGTTTGTTTATGGAAATTTTTGACCATTCTTCCAGGAGAGCATTTGTGTGGTCAGGCACTGATGTTGGACGAGAAGGCCTGGCTCACAGTCTCTGCACTAATTCATCCCAAAGGTGTTCTGTCGGTTTGAGGTCAGGGCTAAGTGCAGGCCAGTCAAGTTCCTCCACACCAGACTCGATCATCCATGTCCTTATGAACCCTGCTTTGTGCACTGGTGCAGAGTCATGTTGGAACAGGAAGGGGCCATCCCCAAACTGTTCCCACAAAGTTGGGAGCATGAAATTCTCTAAAATGGCTTTGAATGCTGCAGCATTAAGAGTTCCTTTCACTGGATCTAAGGGGCCAAGCCCAACCCCTGAAAAACAACCCCACACCATAATCCCCCCTCCACCAAACTTTACACTTGGCACAATGCAGTCGGGCAAGTACCGTTCTCCTGGCAACCGCCAAACCCAGACTCGTCCATCGGATTGCCAGACAGAGAAGCTTCATTCCAGGGAACACGTCTCCACTGCTCTAGAGTCCAGTCCAGCGTGCTTTACACCACTGCATCCGACGCTTTGCATTGCACTGAGTGAGGTAAGGCTTGGATGCAGCTGTTGGGCCATGGAAAACCATTCCATGAAGTCTCTACGCAGTGTTTTTTGATGTTTGGAGGTCTGTAGTTATTGACTCTGCACACAGGTGACATCCTATTATGGTACCACGCTTGAATTCACTGAGCTTCTGAGAGCGACCCATTCTATCGCAAATGTTTGTAGAAGCAGTCCGCATGCCTAGGTGCTGGATTTTATACACCTGTGGCTATGGAAGTGATTAGGTCACTCTCAGAAGTGAATTCAATGATTTGAAGGAGTGTCCCAATACTTCTGGCAATATAGTGTATGATCAATTTAACTAGCGTGTACTATGACCAGTCATACGCGAATTAACTGTAATTACGCCCAGATGTCACGACATAAAAACAAAACATTTCATGAGTTTCTCCAAATATTAACATTAATAGACATTCCTTTTTTTTCTTACAGCAGTCAAATATCTAATAATGATCAGATTTAGCTGCAAGCAAACTAGGATATTGCCTAAATATAAACATTGCAGCTTACCTTGATAAAACAAATACTTAATGTTAGCTGTCTATCAGATAATAGAAACGTTTCTGTATTTAACGCACATTTCACCAACCAAAACTGACTAATTAGATGCACATAGCTATCTGAATTCTAGATGTCTCCTTTTTTACGTTTCCTCCAAAACATTTACAATAACAAATCACAAAATCTTTGTATGAATGAGCGCACAAATGTCTCGTTTATTTTTTTTTATGCAAAGCCTTTATAAATGAGCCCCAAGAGTTTACCCCCCATTGTTTTATTTCACTGGCCTGTAAAATCAATCTTTATTTGTTCATGTGAGCCATCCCCCGGCCATTATCTAAAACCCAGCTTTTAACTGAATCCTGTTTATTTGCGGAAATACTTTATGCAGTTACTGGCATGCTTTGCGCTACACCATGCATGCCTGTGAATAGTTTAAACAAATTTGTGTATTTCTGTTGTAAAGAGTAAATGTCATTACATGTAATATTTGTCATGGAATGTGTGTGTTGCTCACAGGTGGAAGCGGCTATCAGGATGATCTTTCGGTAACAACAGATTCCATGGAAGTAGTAAGGAACTTTAGTGACCAAGATATGATAAAGCCTTATAGGTGAACTTATTATTCCTTATTATTTTTCCTCACTCTTTACTGCAAGATTTCCCTGGGATTTCACTCAGCTTGGTTCCACTAAAAGGCTGCTGCTTCCTATGACTTTGGTGTGTGATGTAATTCCTTGATCAGCATGATGGCAGCCTGCTTGACAGCAGCTGTGCGAGAGAGTCCCTCTGTTTCCAAGAAGCATGCTGCTTCTCCACAGACAGGAAGCGAAGACCACAACAAAAGACTTCAAGAGCACTGTGTTCTGCTTGGAGACTTCTGAGGAACATACTCCAGCTTCCTTCCATGTTTTTTTTCCCCCCAAAGAAATGGACAGAAAGGGAGACAGCCTCTCTTGCTGAGCGCCTCTTGGACGAGGAGGTCATGTGTCAAGGAGTGAGCGTGAAGGAAGAAGTGTCTTTGAGCCTGCATGTCGAGTGAAAAGATGAGACAAGAGAACCAGAATGAGGGGGAAAAAAAAAAACGGAGGGCCCTGGAGACAATGAAAGATGGGAAGAACAGAGATATTCATCCCTTGCTACAGACATGCCCCTGGAAGATGCCTGGCTGCCAGAATGGAAACGTGTGCAGGGAGGTGGAAGCAGCCAACACCACAGGGTCCAGCCAGCGTACCTGTGAAGCACTTTATTTACCTTTATTAAACCAGGAAAAACCCCACTGAGATGACAGAGCCCCATTTGCTGGGAAGGTCTGGCCAAGACAGAAGCTGCAAGTTACCAGACAGACAGTCACTTAGCATCAAACAGAGTGAAGCAGAGTTAGACTAGAGCTGGATAGGGCATGGAGATGAAGCAGAAATTTCATCCAACATATAACATTCTGTAGTTCTAAACTAAAAGTACCACCATCGGACTGCAAGGTTACTTTCAAGTGCATGGCTAAACTTTTGAAAACCATTCTCCATTTGAGAGCCTTCTGAATGATATTGTGCAGGTCAAGGTGATATGCATTGTTTTCCCAGATTTGAAGTATGGGGACACACATGGAAGCTTCCCAAAGCTAGTGTTTTACCAGGGCTGCTGGATCTGAGAACAAAGGAGGGGGGTTTCCCTTCATCTCCGAATCATGTTCAGCAGGAGAGCCAGCAGGAGGCTGATTCAGGACCCTCCAAGTGCAGACGGTAGCTCTGAAAGATTAGAGAGATCAGCTGTACTGCAGAGCCGATTTTATGCGGGATCTTATGTGACATGACCAGAAGGGCAGAGCTATACGAGAACCAACTTACCTCCACTGTGATGCAGGCAAGACCATAACAAAAAGCAAGATTATTTCAACAATAAACATCCAAACATTCTGACAACCCAGAAGGGACCATGATGGTAACAGAATGTGGGGAAAGACACTAACATCTTGGCTAAGAAACTCAGCTCAGTGTATCGCCAAACATGTCACTGGCGGCACCTCCATGATCTGTTTGTTGTGGTTACACTCGATTTGTTCACGGCGCCTGTATCCCTGGCGCTTCCTGCAAGGCCGACTCCGCCACCTGTTCCAGGCCCTGCCAGCACGCTCCATTCATCTCCACTTATCTAACTCCAGGGGATGCAGTCGTGCAGAGAAGCCCCTGTCCCTGCAGGAGATCTGGACCATGGATGAATTGGCCAGCCATGATCCTCAGCGGGTGCGAAAAACCAGAAATGCCTGGGGGGCTGAAGGGGCGGGAGCTATGCCCAGGTAAGCACAGCTCTGACCACGGTGGGAGGGACAGGTGTGTCCAGGACTGGGATGTTGGGTTTATGAGACCGGTAGATGAAGTCTGCTCGGAAGGGTTTATGGGAGTGTGTCAGGCCGGATACCTCCGCTCCAAAGCTGTTAGCTGCCTACTTGGCAGTAGTGGCAGCATTTGACAGGATTAGGCAGCATCAGTCTAAGGAGGGGAAATAACAGAAAAAGGTGCTGATACCTCCCGCGCTGCGAACATCAGCAATATTAGAACAAAATCGGATAAGCAAGTGAAACACAAGGCGGAGAGGCTGGCGTCTGTCAAAGTGCACCGCCGTAAGTCCTTCTGAGCAAACCGATCCAGAACATCGGCAAGGAAGACATCTACACAAGCCTCTTGGTACAAAGTGGCCTGTCATGCAGGCGAATGGCAAGTATAAATAACGGCGGGTTCAGCCTGTAGAGGCAGTGCTAGCTGGAAAACTGAAGAAGAGTCCGACTCATGGAAACACAATAAATAAAGGAAGAAAACCTCATATCCCAGCTGGGGATTTGAAGTGTTTGCTCGGCAAACGGAGGATGGGGCGATAGCTCGGCTGCTGCCAAAACCTGACTCCCCTCCAGCTCTTCAGGAAGGAGCCGCAGCAACCAGACAGGCAGCAGAGAAAGCAGAGAGGTCTTCATCACTGACATCACTGCCATGTAGCCAAAGCGGAACCGGGAGCATCCACAGCAAACTCCTGCCACTGCCATCCATGCAGCCTCATTACTGCGTGCTCATTTGTGTTCAAAATGATGCAAACTTCTCACCAGTATCACATACCTTCAATCACAATCACTGTAGGAAATTCCATTTTATACACGTTTCTTTTTCATCATTTTTTCCTAGATATTTTTTTGCCTGACGGTGCATGGAAGTCTACAAAAATAATGAAAAGGAAAGTTCATTAAGTGCTGGGGAATTAGCCGGCCATGCAGTCCGTCTCATTTCCGCAAAATTTTCAGGCACGGTGGGTTTTTCAATCAGTCCTGAGCGTGTTCATGTCCGCTGTAGCCAGGCAGCTTTAATGGAGCCGTGATCTTTTAACTCCGCAGCTGGCCTCATCACCAGCTTTTCATAATGCATGACTCTCCCTTATCAAAGCAAAGAGAAACAAAATAAACAGAATTTTTTTATATCCTTTTTCCCCCTCCCATCTCCTGTTCTCCTTCACTCTGCAACCCCCCCGCAAACCTGAACCTAAAGCCCCATCCATCCCCAGGAGACCATATGTTCCAGCACGGTATTAGTGTGCATGTATTGACCAGACAATTAACTTGGGAAGGAAACTGACACAAAAATGGCAGGTAAAAACTCCTGGTTGTGTTTCTGACACATTTCAGAGTCTGAGCTGCTGCCAGGGATTGAGCAAACGCTCTGGATCTTTCAGGACTCTGAAACACACCTGTTTAGCCTCATTGTTGTCCAAAAACATCTAATTGATATTTTTTTCCTTTTCAAAACAAGGCAAAACGTTTTCTATAAAGGAGGAGTGAATGCATCCTTGATGTCCTTCTTGAATACTATAAAACAAAAGACTTGAACTTGACAGATTAATATAAAAAGGAAGAACCTACTAGCAATGACACCTGTTCCGTGTTCATTCAAATTGCTTGAAAAAATTCAGACACCGACGACATTGAATTTCCACTGAAAAGGACAAGGCTTCTAATTCATCAAGTCTCTTAGCAGACACAGAAGTAGATTTACACTATCAGGATAAGCTGGTCAGGTATATTTGGAGTATGGCCTCTAGAATGGATTCCTTAATTTCATAATTCATGGACAATTCTTGTTTTTTTGGCAACAAACTGCTCACAAAAAGTGCATACTATTCTCGTCATGTCATGAACAATTTAAAGCCGGTTCATACTTCTCTATGTGGACATGCAGGTACACATACGACGTGACTGTCGTCAATGTACATCTGCTGGCGAACACATCCATCACCCTGATTTTGTGTGGGCCTGGCCAGCGACCGCACTGGTCCTCACCCACTGGGCATTGAATATTGTCCTTTCCTCTTCCCAGATACATTCTGCACAACCAATGTTACTCACCCAATAAAAACAAATACTATTACATGCAGAGAACCTGGTTTGGGTTGCACAATTCTGGGTAAAATATGAATCACTACTTTTTTCCACTTAGAATCAGGCTCTCATGGTTCTTGGGCAACATATTTCATTCTTTATTTCTTTTTATTATTTTGTGTCATATATTGCCTTTAACAAAATAGAATAAAGATCCACGATATTTTAGGTAATATACCAGAACTGCCATCCAGCATTTAAACTATCAATATTTAAAGTTAGCATACTAGTCCAGCTACTACTGAAACAATGGTGATGACTGCATTGGATAATCAGCCATTATCCCTAGTGGAGGACGAGGATTTCAGTCGGCTCATTGACCACTTATTGGAGGTCTATAATAAGTACTGACCTGCAAAATGTCTCATTGTTTAATCTGGCCCGTAGATTGATTTTTTGTTTTCCACTGAATAAAAAGAGTAATTCTGCTCATTTGCACCAGCAAGTTTCACTGCTTTTTTTATAAATAAAAAGAAAATATGCATCTCAGTTTTCCTGTTTGTGCTGCACTGTAACATACAATGCTATATTCAAACCTATCCTGGGTGAAGGTTGCTTTTCGTAATATCAATAGATTTGGATCTATAGTAGTTTTTCGTTAAGTACTTTTATTTTACTTTAACTTGAGTAGCATTTTGGTGTGATATCTGTACTTTTACTTAATTGAATGCTTTTGCCACCACTGCTCCTACCACTTATTATGCACATGTACAAATTTTATGCGGACTTGATTGTGAACAGTTACATATTCACGGACACACAATCTGTGTGTGGAAAAGTATGGACCAGCCTTTATTATCTTACAATCCATATAAAGGTATATGGTGTGAAAAGATAATGCTCTCCTGGGACCACAGTGTGACAAACAGCTAGTGACAAGGGGGTGGATTAAAGTGCAAAAACACAGTCCAAAACAAAAGGGCTGAGCTCAAGCCTGTATATACACTGTACATATTTCATAAGCTAACCATATTCCTGCTGTGAGCTTGAAAACCTAAGAGATATTATAGCTTGTCCAATGTGTATTAAAGAACAGAGTGTTAAACCAGATTTAATGGCACATGAAGACATAAGCAGAAATTTAGGCCTCCTCTGGGGAAAACTCAGGGAGTCTACAGATTTTATTAATAGCTACCTGAAATGTTAGACACATATAGCTATATAGCTGCATTACCTACACGTTATTAATTAAATAACATTTTTTCTGAAGAGAAACCAAAGCTGACATGCCCCATATGGTAAACAGTATTCCATTTAAATCTGTCTAAATCTTTACTATACGGTGTTTCACACTGTCACTTTATTCTGCATCCAGGTAAACTCACTTAAGGCACATACATGATTTGCAAGTAAGAATTATAACAGTTTTCCTGGCAATTCCAACTGTATTCCCACAAGTGAGTTAGTACAAAGCTGCTTTATTACATATAATTTTGCCAGGGACACACAGCAGCAGGAAGCAGAGTAGCTTAGAGTGTGGAAGTTCAGGCAGGTTAGTGTCCCAGGCGGAGCTGGGCTGTGGTGTCTGTGAGGAGTCCCTCCAAAGGTTACAATCCTGTCGTTTTTTTTTTTTTTTTTTTTACTTTTGTTAATAGCATTATATCCTGCACTGAAAAAATCTCTGCTCCATACCCTTCAAAGTGATGCCTTTCCTCTCTACTGAGCAGGTTAAGTCTCCATGCCTGTGACAGAGGGTTGCCAGTTCAAATCCCGTGGTTGGCAGAATAGTCGCATCACCATTGGGCCCTTGAGCAAGGCCCTTAATCCCTGAAAAATGCTTCAGGGGCTCCAGATAAATGGCTGACACTGTGCTGACGCCAAGCTTCATTCTTATCTGTATACCTTTGTATGTCATAAAGGTGAGCAAGATGGGATATGTGAAAACTAAAGAATTCCCATGTACCTGTACTCGTAATTGTGCCAATGGCAAATAAAGTTTCATGTTATTTTTTCCCATTTCCCTCACTAGTTTCTGAAAATCAGCTGCAAACATTTTGGCATGCAAATCACATCTCAGGACGCCCTCACGTCCCAGGACACCGAGATCGGGAAAAAAAAATAAAAAATGCAAACGGGCTTTGCGATGTAAGCCAGTCACCTTCATTTGCATGTGTTGAGAGGAACAACACATCACCAGACATGCCCTAGTTCGGAGGATACGCTCGCAAATCGAGCCTCACCGTAATTTTAATGCTTGTTATCACCAGAATTTGATATAAACAATGTTTCGCTTGTTCTACGTTATTGTTACTGCTGACGTAAAGCTATTTTTTTTTAGTAAATGCAAATACCATGGGTATCATACTTGTTGACTGTAGCAATGAGCGCCAGCCAGTCACGAGCATTTGTTCTCTGCCAATTCTCTCTAAAATTTTTATGATTTAGGACACAAGGCTGTAAGATACGCATTTACTAAATTGGATCTTTATTCTACTTACACTTTGACCTGTCATAACGATCTCACTGTGTATAACTGTAGCCCAAACACATTCTCTAACACATATCAGCATTTTACTTCAAAACTGCTACTACTATTTTACTAAAACTACTACATGATGGGCCAGATATTTGATCTACAGACCGTTGTAATATCCTTTGGACAAATTAAGTAATAATGTCTGTCAAGCTCCTGTCTATCTGTCTACCTATGTGCCTGCCTGTCTCAGTCTGTCTGCATACCTGGCTTCATGTCCACCTGCATGTCTGCCTGTCAGTCTGTCTGCCTGCCAGTCTGTCTGTATGTCTGTATATCTGCCAGCGAGCTGGTCTGCGTGTTTGCTAGTCTGCCTGTCTACCTTGCTGAGTGCCAGTCTATCTGAATGCGTGCATATCCCTCTGTCTGGATGCCTACCTGTCTGCGGACCTGTCTGTCTGGGCACAGAAACTGCGCAGCAGTGCTCAGAAAGCACCCCCCACACTCTCCACAGCACGTACAGCTCTGCCACGTGGAACCCAACCTTCACCAGGCATTCTCCTCCCTCTGTCTCCCGCCAACCCCAGGCTGGCATAGCACCAGCACCGAAAAACAAAAACAAACGAGCAGCAGCTGTAGCGGCCTGTGAGATGGGCGCCCGACATATGGCAGGGCCTGGTAAAGGATGGATGCTGTCAGGAGCAGAGTGCTTAAAAAGAAAGCGAAAAAGACAAACAGCAGAGGAAGAAAAAAGAAAAAGCTGAAAATCAGCACAGAGCTAATTTATTCCACAGGAGTCATTTCCCTGCTAGGCACGATTTGGGGGCAGGCACAGGGGAAGAGGAGATGCTGTATATATATCCCAGCAACTTTCTGTATTCTGTTTGGCTTCTTGTTATTAAGTTGCTAATACAAGCGCTGTGTAAAGCAGGCACTCTGTCGGCACAGGTGTCGCTAGCAATGCATAAATTAGACAGGAGAGCCGATGGGGAGAAACGATGCTGGAGGCAGGTTGGGGGGGGCTGAAAGCAAGACCAGAGGAGCGTAAACAGGCGGTTTACTGCAAACATGGCGGCGAATAGAGAGACGGCACTCAATTTCCTCAGCTCATTCCTCAGACGGAGAAATGACACTGTCTCGTGGTGGAGACTTCAGGTTTGGTTCTCAAAACAACCTCACATCTACAGTTCAGAGGGTGATGAAAGCTTCGAAAATAAAATATGACTTCTGTATTAGACAGGGGGAAGGTCTTGGGACAAGTCAGTCAGTAATGGCGGCCAGCGCAGTGGCTTTAATAGGGACAAACTCCTCATTAAATAGCTCCAGGTGTCCAGGAACTCCGGCTGAGACAAATATCTAGGTGCGTTTGCTGAAAGACACAATGGCAGGTCCCCTGAGACGCCACTAAGTGCCCCACAGAGCTCGGCGCCAAGACCAAGTGGACGTGCCTTAAATGAGCAGACACCATTTAAGTACAGCAGCCGGAAATATCGAATCATCAAGTCATTTTCCATTAACCAAAATCCCATATATGACACATTACACTGAATGCTTGTTGGACGTACTTACAGATCAGGTCTTACATTGTTATGAATCAGTGTTTCTATATACACAAATATTTGTATATATAAAGCAAATCTGTGCAATAATACACATTATATAGTATATACAGAGACAAATATATAAAAAAAGACATCCACATCAGTACAAGATTTTATCTGAATCATCACTGACCAGGAGCAACACAGTTAATACTGAAAGGTAATGAAGGTTATTCAATTTACCTATAATAAAAACCACTAAACTAAATGCCACTGAAACAGTAAATTAGTTCCAAATACCTCAGGAAAGAAATGCAATAAAGCAATTTCAGTACAAAAAAAATGACATGCCAATAAGATTCAGTAATATAAGCTGAATGATAAGTTACCGGCCAATTCAGTGGGCTCTCCAAGACCAAAGAGTGTGGAAATCTCACTCATGATATGACAGAATGGTAGCAGGCGTGTAGGATATTAGACAGCAGTCTCTTCATTTCTCATCTCAAAACGTCAACTGCAGGCCCCAATGACATTCCTCCATTTCCATTTGCCAGAACAGCTCAATTATTGGTTTTGCATCACTCTCGCAATATTTATTGGAAAAATTCTTCTCACTGGTTTTAGTTTTTCATATATATATGAAAATGGCTTTGGCATTGATAAATCATGCCAACCAATACTAACTACTGCATGACTAGCTACTACTAACAATGATACTACTAGTTAATCAGTAGAAACAGCTCTCTGATCAAATGGCTCCATGTTTGGGAGCAGAGCTGCAGACTTGGCCTGGCTTATAGACTGTATGCAAAGGAAAAGCATCTCTCCAAAGTCTGAAAGTCCCACACTGACTGCTGTCTCCAGACTTGATGAGAAGGCACAAGCAGAGGATGCTGGGTAACCTGTAGGACACTCGACAGCCTGTGGATGGCCGGCCGGCCCTTTTGTGGCCAATACACACCTGCCTGTTCCAACCGCCCCCCCTCCCCCCCTTTCAACTTTGAGCCCCCAGGAGTCAATGACCCTTCATTTGATGGCCTTTAATAAGACTCCATGAGTTCCACGTCTCCATCTCACCCCTGAAAACTTCAAGGCCATCTGCAACTATACCCCCAGGGTTAATTATAATTGTTTTAAACAGCCATCTCACTTTTTAAACATTTATGGATGCATGCATAACACGGGCAGATTAGCATATCCACGGAGTTCGCTTCACAAAAGCGGCATTATACATGGCGCTAGTTAAAATATACTTCTGGAATTAAACGGACAAAGGTACCCCATGGGTAAGGATTCTCCAAGTTTCAATTCATTTGTAAGGGGAGAGGAGAGCGGAGCGGTCAGCCACACGCGTGCAAAGTGGCCGTGGAGCAGCAGGGTTACGGCCTCACTCAAACTGACATTTTGGCAGCCCTGCTTTCCAACAAAGGACTTCAGAGTCCTCTGATTGCGACATCAGTCGCAACAGCAGTGACCCAGCTAACTATCAATTATAAATGGAACAGTAACAAAGACTTATGTGATACCACTGAAGCTTATGCACAATCCACAAAACACAAGGGCAATGAAATAACTAAAACAACTGAATAGTGTTTCCACCCCGGCTGATACAATTAAAAAAGTAGCCATCTACTGTGACATTATTAGCCTCTAGTTTAAAAGAAAACCATTTTAAAATCACACAAACACAAGCTGCCTCATTAATAATAATAATACTCAGCCGATGCCATACATACTAGGAGTGACCTGCATGTGAGGTCTGTAAAGAAGCTAATCATGATAATGAATTATCAAAGCCATATCTTAATACAAACCTGCAATTAAAATAAAACAGAAGGCTGTTTTATTATGGCAACATCCAGTCAGATATGATGCTAATTATGTAAAAAGGATAAAATACAAGCTGTGCCAAAAGACAAAGATCACCAATTCATTTTCTTCAGTAATCTAATAAGAAAAAATATTAATTTTCATAAAAGCTACACATCTCCTTAGTGTATACACACAGCCTCCTGTGTTGTATTTAATATAAGAGGGTGATGATGGCAAATCGTACCTCACAGAAGAGGGTGAGCTTGTCATCGGGGAGCAGCCCGTTCGCCTCGTCCAGCAGGAAATCTCGGCGGATGAACTTCTTGAAGCCCCAGTCCTTGCCCTGAACGAAGCGGTAGGCCCTCTGGCTCTCTGTGGAAAGTGTGGGGTGGGGGGGGGGCGGGCAAATATTCTGTGATGTTACTTTGTAATACCATAACATGACAATTATTCAAATAGATGTTTGAATGAGGGGGAGAACTCTCCCCCCCCCCATTCAAATAAATGTTTGAATGGGGTAGAGAACTCCCCCCTGCCCCCCAAGAGTTACGTTGAACAAAAACTCACTCACACGCTTCAAACACTTGCCTCCTGAGGCATTTCCCAAACTGCACTCTGAACACTGCATCAGTCAAGGTCCCGGACCATGTTGGGGAGGAGGAGGGGGAAGAGTCTCCTCTGGCATTTTAACATGCTGACATGCTGCTTTTGCAGGTGATGAAAACGGGACGGTGACTCTGCATGATGGAATGGCGAGGAGCCATGTCATGAAGCACGATCCCGCCAAAGTCGTGAGAAGAGACTGCAGGAATGTGCACTAATGCATCAGTGACAGTCACAGACATCGATAGGCACGGGGAGGAGAATTTGAAGCAAATCACAAACTCTCAGCCCAAGCCACAAAAAGCACATGAAACAGCCGGTTGCTTGCTGGAGTTCTATTTGTGAGCTGTTTTGAATAATTTCTTTGGCATGAACCAGACCTTGTCGCCATTCTTTGGCTTTTGAGGTGCCAATATCTGTCATTTTGACAAATGCCTGATCCCTCTCCGTCTCATTACTTTATTAGTAGATGACAAAATAAAGGCGGTTCCCCCTCCAGATGTTGGCAGCCCAGAGTTGCCACAGTTCTCCTCACACAAGGTGACACTGAAACACCTTCACACACAGCAGCTTAATGGGCTCCGAACAGCCCTCTGCCTGTTTATCTGACAAGGGAGTACCGGCCAGGGCTGAGGCTGCTTATCGACGAGCCCGAATCGCAACACGCAACGGTCATAAACATTGTAAAGCATGTCCCTGGGCCTGAGTCAGGTTTATTTGGATCAGGAGCAGCATGCTTCTCTGAGGGGTTGGACCACCGTGGCTTCCAGTGGCGACAGTTTTGTGAGAAGAGATTTAACGTCCCACTGCAGCAGGATTCGGCAGGCAGGGATTTTGGTGTCTGTGGCACCCTGTGGAAACAGCCCGCCTCCCAAAAGCCGCACTCTGCTGCATCGTGTGGGCTCAGCGCCCACTGACTCGCGGACTATGAGGGCTGGGCTGGGCAGTGAGACTTTATCACGAGGGAGGCTATAGGCCAATTCATGCTTCATTTTTCCACGTATGCCAGTAGTGGACGAGGGGACGTTATGTAAATATCATCATCAGGGGTTGGCTATGGATGGCTGTGGTGGGTGCGCATGTAGCCCAGATTTTTATGTCTTTGGGAAACCTTGTGCGTTGACGGTGCATGTGCAAGATAATTGACTAGGTATATCCAGTAGAGAAACCTGATCAGGCAGAGGTAAATATTAAACATATTTAGTGCCCAAATTGTTGGTGAGACAAAGCCAACATCTGTTAAGTAGTTTTAACAAAAGAAAGTTATTTATTTTAAAACCATGAGAAAACTTTAAACTTGTGGTTATAAAGTGCATCTCATCCTGCTTTTCCGTAAGCTTCATTCAGACCTAGGAGAAATCTGCCCTCTGCTGGTCTGGAGGAATATCATTGCAGTACACATGCGCTGACCGCACCCATCCGAATCCACAGCATAAACACAAGCTGCCAAACATCTCCAGACCACACATGGAAAGCGTAAAGTATGACCTAGGCTTAAAGGCTGCTCCATACCTTGCACAAGCGCAACACTCGCATATGCGCATGCATACATGGAAACATTCATACTTCTCCGGTCAAGCAGAGTACTTTGCACATGCACACAATGTGTTGTATTAATTATTATATTATTAGTAATATAAATTATTATACTGACATTCCCTGCACATGTACCATGGCAGTGACATTTGTGACCATTTCTATGTTTTGCAAATTCAGAGAGACAACACACACACACATTTACATGTATGTAAGCTTTCTGACCTTGTAAATAGTCTGTAGGGTTTGTAAACTACCCCAACGCTCGTCAAAAGCATCCATGTTGGTATTTAAAGGGGACGCTAGCGAATCGATCATGCACAGTGCGTCCAGAGCTGTGCATAAACCACTGCGCGAACACAAATTTGGAGTGCAGCAGGTGTTCGTCCACAGAGGTGCAGAATAACGTCAAACGCGACATAAACCTTCAACTGGACGCATCCGCTAGTACACATGCGGAAAAGTATGAACCAGCGTTAAGGGACAGCCGGGGCACTGACTCCCATGGGCTGGTGTGAAATCCCAGCAGTGAGGGAGGGGAAAACATTTAAGCTTTCAGTTAATTCAAGAAACAGACTACAAAAGTGTACACAGATTTCATAACAAAAATGGGAGCTGAACTTATAATATGATCTCTCATTTGATTTGAGTGTACAGTTAAATCCACAATATAAAACACTGAGAATTAAACTCCAAGCTATATTACCAGATTTCTGTTAAACATGAGAAAATGATCAGTCACTGCACAGAAATGTTGCTGCTTTAACTCATTAGGATAATCATACCATAGATCTGAATATACAGAACACCACACAAATGTATGTTACCAATAAACTGTGAAAAAACAGGTAGTATATCACAAACATTCACCGTGTACTGCCTCCAGAAGTATTGCTCAACGGACACATGAATAACATCAAGAATCTAGAATAACATGCATCTAAAATGTGATATTGGACCAAAGAATAAATCAAAGAGTAAATGCAGTACAATTAATTAGAAAAAAATAAAAATCAATGTTGTATTTACACTGATACAGTAACCTGTAAGCACAGCTACTGTGGTCACTTTATTGCTGCTGTAAACAGACAGCCTCTAATTGGGCATCGCTCTGACGTTCATGCTTGTAACTATTACTGACTTTTGCTTGTAACTATTACTGGCCCCTTGATGAAGCTATCAGGCGGGCAGGCAGGCAGGTTGGGTGGGCAGGCAGACAGGTGGGTGGGCAGGTAGGTAGGTAGGCAGGCGGGCGGGCAGGAAGGCAGACAGGTGGGCAGGCAGGTTGGTAGGTAGGTAGGTAGGTAGGTAGGCAGGCGGGCAGGCGGGCCAGCAGGCAGGCAAGTGGGCGGGAAGGCAGGCAGGCAGGCAAGTGGGCGGGAAGGCAGGCAGGTGGGCAGGCAGGTTGGGTGGGCAGGCAGAAAGGCGGGCAGGCAGGTTGGGTAGGAATGCCAGGGAGGCAGGAAGGCAGACAGGTGGCCAGGCAGGTTGGGTAGGCAAGCAGGCGGGCAGGTAGGTAGGGAGGTGGACGGGCAGACAGGTGGGTGGGCAGACAGGCAGACAGGTGGGCAGGCAGGTAGGTGAGCGGGCGGAAAGGCAGGCAGACAGCCCCCAAGTCACGGCAGAGAGCAGAGAGCAGTCCAGGTCACTGGACAGAGGCAGGAGTCACTCATTCAGCCCGAGTTGCTCCATCCAATTGGCCGCTCTTCATTCACATTCAGAGCAGCCGGGCTGGTTTGCCTGGGGACTCTTTTGCCCTCCTGCTCCTTCTTGTTCCAGCCGGAGCAGCAACTGCAGAAACCCCCAAGCTTCCAAAAATCTAGGGCTACAATCAAACATGCCTTAAGGGATCAGCGGCACAACTTTCAGGAACCGACAGCAAGCACTGTTAGGAAAAGGTGTGTTTAAACTAAGGACAGGGAAAATCCACATCCTGGCAAGCCAAAGGGCACACTGGGGCAAAGCCCTGGGCGTCTGCAGCTTTAGCCCGCTGCCAAGTGGTGCCAGTAGCCTCAGACCAGGATGGCCGGTGATCCAGCAGTGGGCTGGCTGAGGGGTAGGTGAACTCTCTATGGGGTCTGCATTAGACAGAGCTGCACAGACACTGAGAAGCAGCATGGCAGACAGACCTGTGCCCTGGGGCAGAACACGAGAAAGGTCTCGGTCAATACATAAAACATGAAACAACAGTCTCTTTCAGATGTGCTTGGCTTCTTTTTGGTATCCACAATCCAAATGTAACTCAGGCGTAATTGCAAATTTTTCAGCAAATTTTTAATTTAAATGAGCCCGTTAGGACTCTGCACAATGGGGCGGATGGGGG
>JAODKC010000095.1:32379373-32390380 GCA_026777985.1 Mormyrops attenuatus | reverse complement strand
CCCCCCCCCCCCCCCCCCCCCCCCCCCCCCCCCCCCCCCCCCCCCCCCCCCCCCCCCCCCCCCCCCCCCCCCGTAAGCGAGCCACAATTTAATTTAGCTGATGTCACCAGGCGCCTGTGACAAAACATATGCGTAAAATTAAGCTGCTGGCATTAAGGCTTATGCTGAGCACTTGATAAAAGATGGGAAAACAGATTATTCCTGTTGGCACGTAGAGCTGCTTGTCCTCGCAGCTCCCCGCCCTGTCGCCCGCCGCTAAGCACTGCCAGATGGAAGTGCAGCGGCAGCCACGCTAACGACAGCTTAATCCGGCTCCCCGGATCACAAGAGATCCTAGAGCTACCACTGAACATAGATGGGTGGGGGGTGAAGGACAGAGCTGGTGCCCCAGGCCAGACCCCTGGCCTCATCTGACTCCTGACACTGTTTCACTCCTGAAGCTACAGCTGAACTTGTTCTCCCAGGAGTGAGCAGAACGTGTCGGCATGTGGAGCTGTTAACCACAGCAGGCTGATCCCCAACGCTCACAGGTATCTCTGTGACACACATACAACCAGAGGTATCAAACACCATTAGCACATAGTTTCTTCAGGGTAAAAGACAACTCTGCCCCACCTACAGTAGCAGAGCTGCAGAAAAAGAAGCAGGAAGTGAGGAGTTCGCTTGCCAGCTTAAAATGACAAGACAACTGAACTGCTGCTCAGCACCCCTGAAAGAAAGCATTGCGGCCTGTTTCAGTTCCCTACTTATCAAAACTCTTCCATGGGTCTAAAACAAAAAGGAGGAAGACTTCGCAGCAAAAGATCTCAGAGCAAAATCAAATGTTTGCACTCTCTCCTGAATCCTAAATGGCACGAATGCTGTTATGCCTGAACTTTAATAAGATTCGCTGGATCAATACGATACACCACACACGCAGGTGGAATCAGACCCCATGGAGATAAATCCATCTTACCTGTGTTACGCTCGATTCTTCTGCAATTACAACATTGTTCACTGGTTGGGAGACTGCATATGGTCACTATTCTCACTAACTACACTCACAAATTTCCACAAACCACTGGACTATGATAAAATTCAGCAAGGTCTAAATTAAACGTAACTGTAAAGCCCACGATGCCTCCCCTCTCAACAGACAAATGTACCCAAGTAGGGAATGAATATGACTGCTCTCCTATCCTAAGCACAGGTGTAGATATGAATTCTCACTGGAAACTAAGTGTTCATGACATCATGCATCCTCACAGTATAGAGACACTGTGAGCCCAGAGCATGTCACACAAAGCATGGGGCACAGGAAAATGTGTTCCTGAACAGGATATGACAACAAATGTTTAACCACAAATCAGCCAGTGATGGTCTACAAAGTTCTGAATTAGCGAATTAGCAGAGGCAATTTTACCTAATAGAACACATCATGGACCCCATTTATTTTATTTAATTTCCAAAATGTTTGTTTACTTCCAAGGCCTTACAATTTAAATATTGCCATTGGACAACCTGGCGAATGCCAAATCCTCAACAAGCAGGCCTGCTCTCAATTTCTCGAAGAATAATGGAAAGTAACTCCTGAATATGCAGCAACGCTGACCTCAGAAATCCCAATTAATTGTAGATTCATGGCAGCTGTGAATGTACCAGCTGATGAGCCAAAAAAAGTGTTAAGATAAAGCAAAGTGCTCGGTTTCAGAGGAAGAGATTTTCTCTATTAGGATGGAGCTATTTGCTGAGACTGAGAAATAAAGTCAACTCTCACCCATTAGAGATGTTCTGCAGCTGACGATTTCCCCAAAAGGACCATTATGGAATATATCTTCCCAAATACGGAAGATTTCATAAGCTACATTAAAAAAATTGCCAGAAAACTGCATAGAACAGCCACATCTGGCTCATGGAATTTAATTTCAGACTAGTCTTATTTTCTACAAGTTATGCCAATTAAAATAGGTTAGAAATGGTAGAATGCAGGTTCTCAATACATCAAAAGTGGCCATGAAAACTTCTGAGGCTGCTTTTAATCAAATTTAAAATTGCCTACGATGCTTTTAATTAAGTACTGGGAAAATGGATCATCCCTACTGAGATTATACAAACATATGGCAATTGGTGCACCTTACACATGCTCACACAGACAGACACAAACAAGCGAGGGAGAAACAGGAAGCAATCTGACCTAAATACAGGCACGGCTTAAACATTAACACCACCCTCTGAAAAGGTGAAGAGCCAGATGGACAAGCCGGCTCATCTGTCCTCAAATAAGCCCATAACATATTTTCAGTTATTTACTGTTTTAATTGGATACACTTGTATGACTCTGAATTAAAATAACTTTACAGCATATGCTGATTTCTGTGCTATTAAATATTTATACTGCAAGCTGATGTGGATTAAAGAAAGGCCGGGATCAGCTAGTGCAGTAGGCTCAGAGAGAACCTGATGAGGATGATTTGAACATCTAATGATGTAAATACTGGAACTACTCACCCATGGCTTTGGTCTCTTCTCCCTTGGCATTGAGGATGGAGAACTTAAATTTGGCACGGACTTCTGCCTTTGGACAGCTGACCAGGAGCAAATACAGGGACAGGTAGTCTTTGCTCTCCTCATCCAGGCCCTTGGGGTTCACTCGCAAACACCTACGAACATATTGTGCAGCACCCCCTCAATTCCAATCCAGAATGCCTGACGGCCAATCAGAAGCCGCTTACATTTTTGTATTTCCAAAAAAAGACTTGGAATGGGAAACCAGAATGTCTATACATTCATCACCAGCCTCCAGGACCAATTCATATCAAATTCTTTCATGGGGGTTGTAACAAAGTAGAAATTAATGTAGATCAATATAGCGCTTCAGGATGTTTTTCCACCGCATCAGACACCGAACTGTTGGTACATTGAGAAAGTACCGAATGTACGGTACTCCATGGTGTTGGTTTTCCAGGGTGGTAAAAACTAGTACCGGCGCCGCATAACATCACAGCGCAAGGTGGGGTATTTTTTTTTTACTGAAATCGAAATATGGTCATTTTCATCCTTACAGTCTAAATCACTCAAAAACAGGTTTGTGAGAAATTTATGAACTCCTTTTTTCTTTATAAATACTCCAATATTTATTACAACAAAATCACATTGCTATATTTATAACAAAATCACATTGTTAGGACAGCACACGTTGTATTAGTATATTAAACAAAACACTTTTTCATTTCTTGTCATGCCATTGAGATCTTTTTGTTGTATATGTTCTTACAACCAAATCACTTTTTTTTTTTTTTTTTTTACTTCGTTCATCATTATTTTCTGAGATCGGAACTGTTTTCAAGGTGGCGTTTGTATTCTGTTTCAGAGGTAGGCTATTTGCATAACCAATCAATAAAGAAAGCGCTTCAAGTCCCGCCCCAAAGTACCGAAGTACCAAAGAAGTACCCCAGCTGGTTTGGCACTTTCGGTACTGGAACTTTTGGTATCGGTACTCAACCAGAAGTCAACGGAAAAGCAAAAGTACCAAAAGTACTGTACTTGGTGCGGTGGAAAAGCGCCCTTAGACTCTGGCTTCCTGATGTCAACTCACAGAATGAAAATACTGACAACGTTCAAAGCTCTTCCCCTGAAAGGCATCTCCAGCAGAGAGAACAACTGAGTTGTAAATTAATGATGTTTTATTGAGAATCTTAGTAACAGATGAAAGCTGACATTACTTTCCCCTTGGCGAGTTAATCTGATGGACTGTCAATTGAACGGCGAGTACTACAAAGCTGTAACGAATCTTAACAGCCACATCTCCACAAAACACCCCCAAAAGCTAACCCCACACACCATTTAAGCTTGTCGTTGGCTCCCGAGGAGAACGTTGAGCTCTTGATGACCTCACCCATTTCCTCGCGGCAGAAGCTGAAGTTGTTGATCGTCCACATGTAGGAGAACTTTACGACTTTAATCTGAGAAGAGATGCACAACAGGGGGAAATCAAGAGAGAGGGAAATAAATAATAAAATACATAAAGAATAAACACAGCTTTGTCATGCTTAAATGCACAGTTCAAAGCCCAAACTGCTGGTTGGTACAGTTATTTTTTTCCTCTCTTTTTTCCATGAAAAAGACAAGGAAGAACAAAACTAAAGCTGTGGAAAACAGACACCAGGTCAGTGTTGGGCAGTCTGCAGGTGTGCGAGACTAGGCCTTGTTCGCACCTCTTTTATACCATCTTACATACCAGCTACTACTCCTTTTCCACAACAGTACACCTAGCTGTCCACTTGACCAGATGATATGTACACAAACTACATGCTCTGCAGTAATGCAAGCACTCAGAACTAATGCACACAGACACACACATTTAGACTTATTTATTTGGCAGACACCCTCTCCAGAGTGGCATGCAAGAGAGGGAGATAATTCACAAAGACAGACACACACACACTCTCTCTCATATACACACACACAGACACACACACACAAAGACTTGCATCCCACCTGAGTGTAACACCAGCTCTCAGCCACGGGCCCGCTTGACATTTCCACGGGGGGAGGAGGACTCGGTACTCTTGACATCGCCAGCTTTGACAGCAGGAGAGCGCGGCAAGAGCACCCGGGTCCCAGGGAGAAGTTTTAAGTGGCTCTAAACTGCTAAGCCAGCAGGTGAATGGGGACTCAAGGAACAAACGGGCTGCTTTGTCCTATAAAACAAAAGGAAATAACCTCTGAGAAATTCAGTGCCTCGGCCGTGCGATCTCAACTCACAAAGTCATAATTCAACACCGACGGCGGCACTGGCAAAGGATTGAGAATCTGCGAAAACAGGCACAACAGGCAAATACAGCAGACATGCTAATGAAACAAACACACCCCGCGGTCCTGCGAAAGCTGAGGCGGCGGTCACACCTTCGCTAGGTGGGACAGAACTTCTGCAGAAAGGAGTTCATCTAAATGAATCCACTGTGAATGCAGATCACACAGCTTCCAGGAACGAACCCCTTCCACAGGTGTTTCTTTCTCTTTTCAGAGACTGATTGCTGAAACATGGTTTAGAGTTCACTGAAGAAGCTACACTGCCCGGCCAAAAAAAAAGTCGCCATTTGAATATTTTGTTGGACCGCCTTTAGCTTTTATTTTGGCACACATTTGTCATGGCATTATCTCACCCATGAACATCTCACCCTTTATTTTCATCCAGATTTGCATTCATTTCTCACAGAGATCCTGCATTGACAAGCGAATTGAACCACTCCATAAAGCCTCCTTCAGCACATCCCAAAGCCCTTCAATGAGGTTAAGGTCACAACTCTGTGGTGACCAAGTCATGCGTGAAAATGATTCCTCATGCTCCCTGAACCACTCTTTGACAATTCAGACCCAATGAATCTTGGAATTCTTGACCTGGAATATGCCCATGCCAACAGGGAAGAAAAAATCCATTTATGATGGATGGAGGTACAACCTGGCCATTCAGTAGATTCAGGTACTCAGCTGACTTTACTTTATTGCTGCATAATGTTGCTGAGCTGTAATTATGGTCCAGTCATTGGCTCTTAAGTATTTGCAGATATATATTTAAATGATGACTTTTTTTGGAGCACTTTAGAGCATTACGCAAATTATCAAAACAAGATCAACTCAAGGTTCCCCGTGCTGCCAGCAGTCCAGCACAACAGTCCTTGGCAGAGCCCAGCATCAGTAGAGCGGAGCCACGCAACGTGCTGGCATTTCGTTCCCACAGACAGCTGCCATCTCAACAAAATGTCCCTGAACTCTTCAGGACAGCTGCAGATCGATGGTCGTGTGGCCAGGCAATTGATACCGGCCGCTGTAGTAATTAAGGCTCAAAATGAACAGTAAATAAACAGGGGAGGCCAAGCGTATCAGCCTGTGAAGAAAAGCAAGAAGCATGACAACCTCTCTGCTGTTTTAGCTAATCAGTAATAATCGGTACTGTTTCACTAACAACCTCGCCAGGTAGTAACAACCGCACAGAAATGAAATTGTTGAAAAGGCAGCTTTGTAATTACTTTCCCTTAACACACATATTAAAACCCTTTCTTTATAACTCACAGACTACTAATAACATTTTATGTATGCAGTAGGTTATTATTCTGCTGTGCCCACAGTAAATTTTTTTAAGCTACATAGCCTTAATGGCCATTTACTGGGACATTATACCTCCACTTGTTAATTCAAACCTAATGTAAACCTGAAAAAACCTGTCTAGTTCTGATGTTCCAAAGCTCAATTTCTGCCCTCAAAACCAGAGGTGTCTGAATTCACAGGTCACATCATTTACCACCAGCTCTATTGCATTTCTCACCCAGCCAGCATAAATCCCCTAATTTGACAACAGCCCATTGATCCTCTCACTATCTAAAGTCAACCCTGCAGCGAAAGGTCACAAATTCTGTCTTTTGTAGCCGTTCTCTATCAGAGGAAAATTGAAAAGCAAGTGCTGAAGCAGTGAAAACACAGTGAGCACAGGAGACGAAAGTCAGCCGTTTCTGAGAGGCAAGGCAGGTGCAGAGATCAGAAATACATTATACCACAAGCATGTTTATAGGCTATCATGTGACATATTTACATTAGACACATACTTCAATCTCTAGCTCCTGGCTTCATGCTCTTACTATAATAGTAAATACCAAATAAAGTACTCAGCAAAAGAAAAAATTACTAGCCATGATGAACAACAAAATTTCACAGCTACTGCAAATCATACTGGTTACAAGATGAATCAGGAGCTGAGCTATAGAGATGACGGATAATTGAACCAAGTCACATTTGTAACGGGAAACTACCAATTCATGACCACAGTTACTGAGGAGAACAGCAACACCAGCAAGAGAAATTAACGATTTAAAATCAAACGCAAAAATGAACTCGGTATAAAGGAAAAAATTAAGAATAAAAATATTAAGTAACGCATGGCCTAAATATACAGTAAGATAACCTGGATTTTTTTTTGGCAAAAAAAGTATTTGGAATGTTACCTTTATAAAAAAAGGCAGTTAATATGAAAATATAAAAACTACAGATATTTGGATCGGTATCGGCGCCAGACCTATTTCACAGATCGGGTATCGGCCATGCGTGACCAATCCACATCCTATACTTATTTAGTTTTTGGCTGTCTCTAAAAAGATTGCTCCTATTAAAATATATAAAGCATAACAAAGTAAAAAGAGCTCTTGTATCGGAATCTGAATCGGAATTGGGAGTTGTGTATTGGAATCGGATCGGAACTAAAAGACTAAAAAATGTCCCTAATAAAAACCAGCATTCGCTACTTAAAAAGCAACCACAGGCAATCCAATTACAGTAAGTGGATTAAACTGCAAAAATTCCAAAAAAACTAATGTATTATATATTTGTTTTCTGGGGTGGGAGGGCTAGATAAGAACATAAGAAATTTACAAACGAGAGGAGGCCATTCGGCTCATCAAGCTCGTTTGGGGAGAACCTAACTAATAGCTCAGAGCTGTTAAAATCTTATTTAGCTCTGATTTAAAGGAACCCAGGAGCAGGAAGACTATTCCATACTCTAACTATGCGCTGTGTAAAAAAACGCTTCCTCAAATTCATTTTAAAATGTTCTCCCGCTAATTTCCACTTATGACCACGAGTTCTAGTATTTAAACAAATACTGAAATAGCCATTTGGCTGAACAGCATCCAGATCTGTTAGAATCTTATATACCTGGATCATGTCCCCCCTTAGTCTCCTTTGCTCGAGGCTAAACAGATTCAGCTCAGCTAACCTCTGCTCATAAGACATTCCTATAAGACCAGGAATCATTCTTGGAGCCCTACGTTGCACCCTTTCCAAGGCAGCAATGTCCTTCATAAGATATGGTGACCAAACCTGCACATAATATTCTAGGTAGGGTCTTACCAAGGAATTATATAATCGTAGTATAACCTCCCTTGACTTAAACTCCACACACCTAGAGATGTAACCCAACATCCTATTGGCCTTTTTAATTCCTTCCCCACACTGGCGAGAGTGGGACATGGAGGCATCAACATACACACAGAGGTCTTTCTCATAATCAGCTACCTTTATTTCAGTGAAACCCATAAAATATCTGTACTTTATATTTCTGCTCCCTGCATGGATTACATTTATCTACGTTAAATTTCATCTGCCAGGTATCAGCCCAGTCGCTAATTAAATCCAGATCCCGTTGTAGCCTCTGTGCTGCTAGACCAGTACAGTATCTGCTACATGACCCACCTTGGTGTCGTCTGCAAATTTAACCAGTCTACTGTATGTATTGGTGTCAATATCATTAATGTAAATTAGGAACAATAGTGGTCCTAAAATTGAACTCTGCGGTGCCCCACTATGAACACAGGCCCACTGAGACATTGTGCCTCTAATAACTACTCGCTGCTTCCTGTCTGTTAACCAGTTTTCGATCCAATAATGACATACAAACTCCACAACACTTGAGGGGCCAGAATGTTTCCGATGCAGCAGGCCCACATGAAGAGGATGAAAAATGTATTGCGGAGAAAGGTTGAGCCACAGTAATAAATGATATGACAGCTCTTAAAATGAATGTTACTGTCTTTATTAACAGCCACAGTCAGTTTAATTCTACCAGCGGCACAGCCAGAGAAGCTAACAATTTACATGACACTCAGGGACACAGCCTAAACACGCGCATTGCCAGGGTTTCATGCATCTGGCGTGAGACTCACACATTCAGACTCTCACAATCGTGCAAGAAATCTTACAGTGAATCTCCAAATATTGTTTCTTCTGGATCCCGAATACAAGACAACGCCACTTTTTCACTTTTTTTATTGTCTTGTATTCAGCCCAACACGGTAGTATTGAAATGCATTTATTTAGGGAAAGCAAAAATGTATAATGATTTTAAAAAAAAAATTAATCTTACTAGCATAAAATCTACTTTGTGATCTTAAACAAAAGGGGGTGGTAATCGTGAATTCTGTCTGTGTGAAACAGACTCCTCGAATATGCTTTTGTGGTATTGCTCAGTTCGGATCAATATGTAATTCACGATTGTCAAGTCTGTTACAACGGTCGGTTTAGTCCATCTCTGAAGAAATCGATGTTGGTTAACTCCTATAGAATGAGGAGTATACATCTATATTAAGACCATTAATAAAATAAGGTACCTGAGCATAAACTGAGAAAATAAGTATGAAAAATGAAAAAAAATCAGCACACGAAACTTTCAGGAGCAGCGGGAAACTTCTCTGTTGCGGAGGACAGATATCTCCATCTTACAGTGTTTACAGTAATAGGAGATGCCAGGTGAGTGCTATTGCTGTAGCCATACAGCATGTTGCACACAACACCTTGCTGACCAAACAGATTCCAGAATTCAACAGCACTGTGCTATAAATGGTAAGTAATTTACCAATGGCTATAAATGAAAATGCCGAAACACATTTACTGCAAGTCGCCTAAGGGCGTCTTCCTCCTCCAGGCTGTTTCGAACAAGGGAAGGTACCGTGGTGCGCAAAGAGGTTGGGGCGGGGTCACGTGAAAAAGCAGATCCATTTAAATTCTCTTTTAGCCGTGACTTAAAAGGGAAACATGAAACAGAAAACACCACCCACAGTCTCTCCCCAGGGCTATTTACCCGCTGAACGAGAACGAAGACAACAACTCTTCTATGACCAGTGGGGCCTCCTGGTGCGGTAGGGGCCCGGGGAGCCGAGCAAAAGAAATAATTATATATACATGGAGGTAGTGGATGTCGGCCAACTGCCCCGTTACTCAGACAAAAAGCCAAGCAGCCATAAGCAATCAATTACTTTGAGGGGAGGCTGCGCAGCCCCCATTTAGAAAACACCCTGTTACACGTGAAAAGAAAACCACCGAAGCGCTCAGACTACCCAAGTGCGCCATTTAAGACATCAGAACTGATCTGTTAAGTTCAACCCCTGACGGGTTTGCTGCGTTCCAGTTTTCATCACAGCTATTCTTTTTCTTGTAATTAGCCATTCACTGTTTATATATGAGCACTGCAGTGAAATGCAGTATGAGAGTACAAGGTACAGTAGCTAGAACAAAGAGACACATATGTATGTAAGCATTTATACCTAATTAAGGAGGAAGGTAGGATCAAAAATATGAACCCGGCTTCATCCTGGTATTGAGTTTTTATTACTGTAATATAGCATTAAAGCATTTGGGTCAGTAAATCTCATATTTTGTTTATAAAGAAAAAAAATCCCAATACAGTTTTTAATCACATTAAGCTTTTTTCAGGTTTCCAAAATCGCCTACAGAACTTTATTACTTCAGTCTTTTAATCAATGAATGACAATTTAAAGGAACTCCAGTGAGTCTATAAAAGAAAAAAAACTATTTACAAAACCACATATTTAATCACTAAAATGTTTTTAAAAAGTCAATATAACACTGAATTGTAAAACTTGTACAGCATGTAGTCAGTCCACAACCACATAAAAAATACACATCATTTTTACGATCTGACAAAGCCATTCTCCCAGCTGAAACACGATGGCTGCGGTGGCCTCTTCTATGCCTTTACAATGTGCATTGCATGTTATGTTCATGGAGCTGTCACATCACTACCCGGTTCAAGAATAGGCTTGGTCGGTATCTAATTGATAATCTATGAGCAGGGGCAAACTGAGACCCCCCTTTTATGAGCAGGGGCACACTGAGGAGACCCTCCCTCTATGAGCACGGGCACGCTGCTGAGACCCCCCTCTATTAGCATGGGCACGCTGCTGAGACCCCTGCCTCAGCTGCACACAGACCCCCCCGGGTGTGAGCACAGGCACGCTGAGACCCCGCCTCCCATACCTCAGCTTCACACAGACCCTCCCCACCCTGGGTGTGAGCATGGGCGTGCTGAGACCCTCCTCCCCCCCATACACACACACACACACACACGCCTCAGCTTTACACAGACCCCCCGGGGGGGGCGTGGGCGCGGGGGGGGGGGCGGGGGGGGGGGGGGGGGCGGGGGGGGGGGGGGGGGGGGGGGGGGGGGGGGGGGGGGGGGGGGGG
>JAODKC010000095.1:32347156-32359990 GCA_026777985.1 Mormyrops attenuatus | reverse complement strand
TATATATATGTGTGTGTGTGTGTGTGTGTGAGTGATTTATCATCTGTTTCGGTTGATGTTTGACACAAACATGTACTAAAATGTAAAGGGTCACCAAGCAATATTCAAAACAATTGATAGATATTATATACACATATTATATATAATTTCAAGTTACACAACATGTCTTATAGACCGCCACATTTATCATGCATGCATAAATGTGTGTAGTAAGATTTAGGCCTATTCAAATTACCCGACAACATACAATCTTGTGTTGCATGGCATCACAAATTAAAAGAATATTTGATGACCAATTTAACCTGAATCAAAGACATTTCATGAAGCCCATTTTTTAAAACAAATGCAGTACAAATTAAGGCATTCAAATATTGTGCTGCAGTAGTCAGTTTGTTACAGCATTACCAGCATTCAATCATTCAGTTACCTGCTAGTGCCAGCTAAAGGCCAGCTGGGCACATGCAGCACTGAGCAGTCATGCTTATGAAAGTCAACATGAAATACCTGGCACTACCAAAACATTGTGGACTGCTGAGGCAGAACAATGACAGTGCATGACTGAGCTTATGCAGAGAGGACTCTTAAAATACAAAAATAGCCAATCAGTGCCACTCATCGTACTGCATGTACCCACAACACTATCTGATGCATCGCCGCCAGAGAAATAGTAGTATTAACTCCAGTTTCCGTTATTTGCACAACCTCATCTCTATCATCCTCTTTGGCAATTTCTCACCATGTACCTTTCTTTGTTTGCTTTCCTACTCCAGCTATTTTTGCAATCTGTCACCCCATATACAAAGCATATGTTATCACTAAGGGAAAATTTCCATAGACCAGTGACACAAAAAAAAAAAAGGGTTTTTGCCAACTCGTCAGAGGGAAAAAACACGAAGAATGAGCTGCAGAATTACATCTGCCTTTACGTTTTCCTGTTTTTGCTGTACAAACATGTGCTCATTAAAAAGTCCTCAATCTGCCTATTATCTCCCAATTTCACTTCTGCTGCCTGCCACCCATTCTCCATTAAGCAGCCATTTCTATCCATTTTTCTTATTTATTCACTTGCTTGAAAAAGCTGGAATTAAATCTGGTGCAGTGAAGGTACAGGGCTTCCTCTCCTTCCATCCAGTCCTCCCCCATCATTCTGTGGAATTTTAGGCACCTCTAGCTCCTGCTTTCCTTTTATAAATTCACTTGCACCTTGCCGTTCTCTTCCGCCACTTCTCTGCATCACTGCTGCTAGGGCTGTGCGATAGATAGAGATATATATATATATATATCAAAGTAAAAATGTCTATTGTTTCTCTATCGTTTATTTCATAGTGTCGCAACACACACTGTTTACGGCAACATTTTTTCATCATTTGGATGACAGTTTTGCAAGGTTACACGCCACCACATGGGACGTAGCACTTGCATGGAAGTGTTTACTGGACTTTATTATTTGTAACCCACAGAACACAATCCACAAATATGTATTTTTTTGTGTTGTGTAAAATCATATCCCCAAAAAGAGTGATTTGTACACATGGAAAGTGTTTATGCACCATTGCGGATCACGTCCTATTTGTGGATTTATGGACTTCCCTCCTATTGCTTTGTGGATTTTTGTCCAGTTCGTACTGCTATGGAGCCCCTATGAGGTGTGGGTTGGAAAATATTTCTTGAAATAATTTTATGCTCACTTGCAATAGGTTTGCAATCCCATTACACTTGTCCACTTCCTATTTGCTGCAAAATGACCGCAGGGATGAACCTCAATAATGCATAATACATAACGTGCATTTCACATTCAATAGCACGTCTATTGATGGTCAGTAATAGACGCAGTGCAATTAATGAATACATTTAAAAACACACGAAAACTACACAGTGTGCATTGTCTCCAATAGTTTAATGCTTAAAGCACACTTAACTGGACATGTCTATCATTTAGTTTTATACTTATTAGTCTGTTAATCTTTTGTACATTAAACAGGCATAGTACTGTTACTATTAACGGAAAAGTATTTCAAAAAATAAATTTTCCCACCCAGACCTCATAGGGGCTTCAAATACCACAGCTGGTCTGTGGGGGGGGGGGGGGAATCACAAATACATCACTATCTACAAATTTCAGTTTTTATTTGTGTTGTGTAAAATCATATCCACATACGGAGTGATTTGTATACATGAAAAGGGTTTTGAATATTTGTGGGTCACTTACAATTATGATCTTCCTCCTTTTTATTTGCAGATTTTTTGTGTAATACCTATTGTGAATGATCTGTAGAAAAAAATCCATAAATACGAGGTGCAGATTTTAGTTATATCACACAGCCGATTTGCCTTTTTTCATTACACTCATTTTCAGGTCTTTGCATGCATCTATTGCACATAGTGAATAACAGGCTGAAATCCCACCAAACTTTGCAAATGTGGTATCCAAAGATTTTACTAAAGGTTCTAAGCATTTTTTTTTTAAGTGCCCATACTGCAGACAGAAACAGAGCCTGTATTTATTAGAGATTATTCAATATTAACACCTGCTGCAAACAAAAGGGCACATGAGGCAAACAGAAAAGACAGTCTTCAATGTAATTGTATCTTAAGAGCTGGAAATGAGATTCATATTATTAAAATAGACACTGCACTACTGTGGTTAAGGCAAAGATTCATCATATAAGAAGCTCATGTTTGACAGTCTAATGGTCAACAACTGGCTCCGATGAATCAGATCAGACCAGCCCAGGTGGCTCAGTACTTATTTACACAGCTACCTGTTAAGGAAACCCAAGTACACAGTGAAATGGTGACGAACGTTTGCTTTGCACCAAGTTATCTTTTGCGGTGCTGATTACAACTGGTCTCTGCTCTGTCCCCGGCTTATCGATAATCGACACACGGCGAGATCCCCATGCTGGCAGCTGAGCAAGCTTAGGGAGCTGAAAGAACACATCTCCACGAGGAATAAGAGTAAATCTGATGCTGATAACAAAAATAATGTTTTATCACTTGAGGGCTGACCCCCTGTGCATCTCTCCGCGCCACCCCACACGCAGCCGGCGTTATCACGGCCCTGACACTGGGACCGGCGGACAGGCCTGGCTCAGCGGTGCCGTAATGGGGTCTGACGCCAGGAAATGAGCACTGCCCAACGCAGAGACATCTGGTAATCAGGGTCAAACCCTGCAGCCTCGCGCCCACTTACACATGCAGCTCATTAACCCCCCCCCCCTTCCCTACTGACAGCCAGACACTCCATTGCTCCCCGCTTTCCGGAACTCTCCCGGCTGCTGATGGCAATGCAGCCAAGGCAGAAGTCTCCACACAGCAAGGTAGGCAGGCGGCTACAGAAGAGGATGGTGGAGTATGAGGAGAACACGAGCAGAGGAAACGGAACCACAGAGGCAGCAGGCAAAAGCAAGGCCAAAGCAGCAGAGGCTGACAAAGGATAAGGTTCTTTGGTTAAGACAAAGAACGAGAACCGGAACAGAAAAAAAAAAAAAAAAAAAAAAAAAAGAAAGAAGTGGAGATGAATGCAATGAAAGCTGTAAGGTGACAGGAAAAAAGCTATGGTAAAAGGATCGTTAAAAGTGCGGCATGTCCTTCGAAGCGTGTTAGATACTAAATCTTGAGGGAGTTAAAGAGTCACAAAGCCAGAACAACTGTCACAATTAGAGCGTTGCTGTCATGTACGAGGGGCGCACCCTGAGCTGCCCACCCCGAACCTCTGAACGCCCGACTAAATCCGTGATGAGCGCAGCCTGTCTCTATTATGGGAGACAAAGGGATGATGTGGGTAAAGAGTAAGATGGGTGTGAGAGAACAGCGTGAACGAGACGGGGAGGGAGAACTCTGGCACTCGAAGGTTAAACTTTGCACAGAGTCCGTTAAATCTGAAATGCTGACAGCTAAAGTCATTCTCAGGGCCCAAATTGTTAGGCCTCCTTAAGTGTAGGGGACCCTTCTTAGCTGCAGAGGACCCCTGCCAGGAGGGATGGGCAGCTCTGCAGTGGCCCAAAGGGAGCTGGTCCCTGAAAAGTCAGGCTCATCATTCTCACCACATGCACAGATCTCAAGCTGTTTGCTAGCTCCAGATGGTGGAACCAATCCAAAAATCAGTGCAGCTGGCACCCTGCAGTATCCACCACAGATGAGTTTGTCAATTCCCATTCCCAATCCCAATCCCAAAAGGAAGTGGTCAGGAGACCATTCTCAAGAACTACTGGGTCACGTAACAAAACGGTGTAGACAGCTAGTAGTGTGGCTGGGATAATGCACAAGTTCTTCCAACCTTGGGAACTGTTTAACTGTGTATGTGCGTGAAAGTTTGTGCTTTGACTGATTCTGCCAAACATGCTGTCCTACCCAGCCTTCCCAGCAGTATCCATCTGAAAGCTGCCAAGGGGAGTCTCATCCTCAAGCTCTCTGAAAGTTCCCCAACCACCCACACCGTGCCCCACAACCCACCCCACTGCACCCCACCCAAAACCCAACCCAGCCGACATCACAGCCCCCCCATCAGCTGCGGTCTCTATCTGCCAAGCGATAACACTCCATCATCCGCAGGGGGAGCGGCGTCGCTCATCTTCTGCCAGAGCGCGGAGCGAAAATGCCAAGGCTACAGTTGATTATCATCGCTCTTCTGGGGACAGAAGGGAGGGGTTGCGGTGTAGGGACCAATGATGAGTAGGAGAAATGGGCAGGGGCAGCTAAAGAGAAAGACGCTTTCCAATGACAGCTCCGACGAAAAGCAGCACATTAGGGTTTTCTAGCCAGCTTCTGGGGTCCCTGCCCTGTCCTTCCCATCTTTCCTCCATCACCATATTGTCGCTGTCCACAGCTTAATTCCAATCCTTCGTGAACCCACAGGCCACTTTGTGCTTGGGGTGCGCTTTATTCCCCCCCCCCCCCCTTCCCCACACATGCGCACACACACTGCATAAAAAAACCTACAATATTCTTGACCATCGTGACATTGGCTCAGTCAGCTGCCCCATCCAAGTAAAAAAATTTTTAAAAAAACAGCAGACTAAGGAAAGGGGTATTTACTCATACCTATTCTGCCAAGCATCGTTGAGAGAGAAATAAAGCAATTTGGCTGGGAAAAACACGGAGAAGCTGCAAGTGACCTTGTTGAGCAGCACAGCTTTAATAAAGGGTGTTGTCTCTCCATGCTGGCGGTACTATTATTCAGATCTGCAGGCATCAGCATCGCCATGGAGGCACCTCAGCCACATTGATCACAAGCTGCCCGGGAGTTTAGCAAAAAAAAGTCAGGATAAAGAGGGAAAGAGAGACAGCCATGGTAGATCTGCGGGAGGGGACACTCCATCCATCTCCAGAGAGAAGCGATGAAAATGATCTGTCTGAAAATCCCCAGACCACAACACTTGAGCAGTCAAATAGGACATAGCAGCAGCTTGCCATCACAGGTGCCTCAAGCACCACAATGGAAAACCGTGGCAGTGCAGAGGCCAACAGGAGCCCGCAACTCACACAGAGATGCAGAGAAGATCAACAAGGGACCGAAAAGCCTCCCATCTCGTGGTAAAGTACAGGGACAGGACGCGGTTTCACACGTCAAGCCATCGTCTTGACAGAGGACTGCCGGGGGCTCCAAAAGAGCATGTCCTGCACGGCAGAAAAGGTCAGCCTGCAGCTTCCAGGCCTTTTACACTAACCTAATAACCCAGGATTGATAACATTAAGGAGGTGAGTGTGGAGGGGACACAGCATAAAACCAATTAAGAGGATCTGGCTGAGTCAAGTATAACAGTCACAAGTTAAATCAATGACAAAAGTACGGCTTCAAGTTGCAAAGGCACAATAACAAAAGGTTAACACTGGAAAAGGACCATAGCACCTCAGGATATAAAGAAAATGACAGCGATCGGCAGGATGTCCCCCCCCCCCCAGGTGGCAATTTATTACACAAACCCAGGTTCTCATGTGCACTGAAGGGCTGATATGGTCAATGTCGCCAATAAAGGGGCACGATTGCAGCCAATGACAAAATGAAACCTTCTATTAGGAACAGATTGGGCCAGGGGCAAGACAGATCAAGGATGTGTGGATGGGGTTCTTCAGAAGGACACTGCATGTGGGAACAAAGACATATGAGGTCAAGATGGCTCGGTAAACCTAACAAATGAGCCCGAGAGCATCGAAATGTAGAGGGGCAATCTAACAGAATGCCAACACAGAGCTGCCGATATGGGCAGATAAAGTAAAGGTTCCCGAGGCAGCCCACGCACGCATGAGCGCCTGATGGTGGCTCGTCCCTCAAGAGCACCAGGTGCACCGCGGGCCAGCTGTAAACAAATCGCGGCGACTGCAAGAGATAAAAGGCTTTTGAGGCCATTTATCAGGTGCACTGGGCGGCAGAGGTATGACAACGGACATCTGTGGACCGGGAGCTGAGGAGTGCGAAAGCAGAGGGATGAAAGAACGCACGAGCACAATGTTTCAAAAGTTTTAAAGACAAAAAGACCTTGAAGTCAAGTAAAGCTAGAGGAAGAGAGGCAGGTGCCAGAGGCATTTTCATTAAGTGTATTAAATGTGAATTCATACGTGTCACTTCAAAGGCTACAAGCACGCTGCATGCCCTCGACTGTGATGATTAAAAAAATAATAAGTTTAAAAACACATGAGAACAACTTTTAAAATCACAGGAACTGAACATTTCTGGGGAATTGCTCAAGTGACTTAGAAGCCCAGCTTCTCACGCTGATCAACTCATACTGAGCCACACTACTACTTGCCACACTTGAGCCAGCACTTGACACGAACGTCTTCCTGCGGGAACCATAAGCTGCGACAGCACTCCTCAAATTCTCAATTAGCGGTCGGGTAGTGTGCTTAGAAGGTGGCACTGCGGCCTCACACTGGCAGGGGTATGCCAGAGGCTCCCACCCACAGCTTTGTGTGAGTGTTCTCCCTGTATTTCTGTGGGTTTCTATGATCGAAAAACATTCAGCTTAGGTGGACCGGTGGCGTGTGCATGCATGCTCTGTGACAGGCTGGCATCTCATCCAGGGCGTCAACTACCCAATACCCTGAGCTCCCTGTGATATGCACCAGGTTCACTCCACCCTCAGTTATGAAAAACAGATGGATGGCGATCACCTTAGACCAATCTCACACGTGGGGGGGACTCTCACAATACAGATAAAGTTCCCAGTTGCTTTCACTCTTTTTAATCCCATTACGCAGAGGTGTGGTGTTCCTCCTCAAATATTAACACAAACTCAACTGTAGGCAAAGCTTGAAGATTGCACCAGCGAGTAGAGCATATACCGGCAGAGCGTGGGAATGTCTGACGGGAGTGAATCACACTCGTGGCAAACGTCAGGCACAGCAGCAGTCAAAACAGTCCCACCGCGGCTGGGACACAAAGCAACACAGTGCTTTTATTTTGTGGCCATGTAAGTGCCAAAGTGGTTTAAGAGTTTGGGCTGCACTCCACTCAAGAGGATTCAGAAATTGTTTTATCAGGGAAAAATGTATTGCAATCCATGGGGGTTGTGCGTCACAGCCTTAACTCCCCACATACCTACATCTTTTTAAACTGAGTTTTCACCCACTCTCTCTCCCCCTTATTGGAAGGGGATGACAGAACAGCAGCACAGAACGAGCAGCCGAAGAACATCACTCCTCTGACAGTGAAGGTCACGATCTGGTCACAGCAGCTACATCAACACCCACCTCCACCAGACTTTACCTGGTTGAGAAAGGAATGAGGGACGAGAAACTCAGCCAGGTCCACTGCTCCCTGCTTTGACGATGATATGGCTGTAGAAACCTGACGAGCACAGCGGCCTCGGTGGCTCACTGCTGCAGCTCACATTTAACAGCAGGATGAACAAAACCAATTACCGAACAAAACCGACACCAAGGCTCTACCTTAGCTTCAAGAATAAAGCTTAGAGAGGGAGAATGACTAACAAGAACATTATTCAGTCTGAGTGGGCAGCAATTTGGGGCAAAGTGAAGAATATTTTAATAAAACCTCAAGAAATATTAAAACTAAGAAAATAGGGGTATAGGCAATATTCAAGAGGAACAGGTAACTGGCCTGCCAGGACTACCAAACGTGATCACACACCCATAAGAATTTAAATTAATATTTTATTTAAATCGGTTCCCAATACGTTTCTCCATGTTTTTCTTGATTAATGAAAAGGTGGAAGGAAAGATGTAACTCCATCCAAAGTATAATATGCTTCAATGTCTTTCCCAGAGTGACCCCGGCATTGGGGCTATTACTCACGTTAGTGTAACACAGGCCGGCTTGTTGTCCTGCCTCATGAATATTCTCATTACCACACAGGGAACCAGGGGTATACGCTCACAGATCTGTGTCTTTGTGTAATAAATGAGAACGGATGTGTGCGTTTGTGAGAAAGTAAGTGGTGCAGAGGTAACAGCGAGCGGTAAAATTCATCATGCTACAGAGAAAGCAAAGCACCCATCTTTGAGCCAAAGTTGTATAGGTCATCTGAGCGCCGACACTTACCACCAATCGCAGGTAACGATAGAGTTAAAACAGGAATTACTGCTACGCTCTCGGAGCCCCCGCCCCAAGCTTACTAAAGAGCAACACTCACACACCCACGATTTCGGTTGACCCCTGCAACATTGGCCCCCAGGGAACATTTAGGCTATATACGGTGGAGGGGGGTGCAGAAGAACATGTCACATTTTAAAAGGTCTCATGCTCAAAATATTGCACTGTAGAAGAGCTTGTAGTGCTAAATATAGAGACTCTGCGTTCAAGTCCCTAGATGCTGAACCATTCCAACTGTTTGCCGTTATCACGTCTTGAACGATGCCCATTGGAATTTCAGCACAAGCCTGCTGGGTAAATATATAAAAGAATATCACAAGTTTAGCTAAGCTCTCCAGTAGAGGACTGGGTAACGTTTTCTGTCATACATCACCTCATTCACTGTGAATAATTCAGTACATTATCGGCTCAGAAGGACAAGCTTCAGCTCTATTCTTAATTAAACAAATGTAGAAAGACTCCATGTTCCATGTTATTATCCAACATGCACATGATGCTACCCTTTTGACTAAGGCTTCAGGGGCCATTTGCCGGGACTTATAGGGTAAGGGTCATTAAAAATTCTGCTGGAGCTTGCTCTTTATGTGCTATACTACAATTAAAAGCTTCAGAACATAAATTTAAATTACATAGGAAGGTATGCAACTTAAAGAATGTGAACCATTACCATCAACTGTTTATAAAAATACAACTATTTCAGCATAAATAACTAATAAGGCTAGAATTAATTATGAAAAAGTTCTCTCTTTCAAACCATAAGAAACCAGTATCATTTGGAATGCAAACCTGTAGACATGAGGACAATATAACACACAAGCACAACAATGTTAGCGGCAACTGGACACGGAAATTTCAAGATGTATGACAACAGCGTCAATGTCAGTCTGTATGGGGGCGGGAGAACATTCTGAGCCACGAGCAACGCCCAGACTAAGGCTGAGAAAAGTGTGGAAGGTTGAAGAGAAAGAACAGCAGGGTACGCTCACCAGAGCCCACTTTATCAGGCTGCGGGGGGCTTTAATGACGGCGAGCTCAGAGCACACCTGGGCCAGAGCTTCCAAGACTTTAAAAATATACCCTCCTGCTATTTCTACCATCAAACAGAATGTCATAATATTTGACAGCTTCAAGTGACGGTCACCACATTTATTGTTCCAAGAACCTACATCAAGCAGATTCTTTTACACTGACACATGCTTTACAGCCAATGGCCATTCCAAACAATTTCCAGTAAATTCTGCATCAATATAAGTAATACTCCTACCGATCGATATTTATCCTGGACAGTTCTGTCATGATCAACACTTAATTACAGTGAGGCAGCTTATGTTATCCTTAAAAAAGAAAAAAAAAAAAAAACTCAAAATGCATTTTGTTTCCTGCCATAAATAGGATTTACTTAAAAATTTCATTCATTGTATGATGGCCAGCTATGGATAGCAATTTTTCAATAATTCACAAACAACCAGGGAGATGAGTAGCCAAAGACTATGCCACTGACGTTCCAAAATGAACTTGTTTGTACATTACAGATCTGTCAGATGCTACACCCAGCTGGCTCATAATAGCTACAGGTAATGACACTAGCTTATTCAGCCCCATTACAAATATTTGCAGAAAGACAGAAGCTACAGCCCAAACACATTGATAAATTCAATTATTAAAAATGTTAGCTTTACAGTACGTGACCAGAATCACTCTGAGCACGAGTAATGTTGGCTCTGCTGCCTTCACTTTCTGAATGTTACCCATAAAGTAAAACATAGAAGGTTAACCAAAGACTTTGTGTCCCGCTCCCTGGAGTGAAAGGAAAAACAAAAAGAGTAGTTAGGCTGGGAACATGTTGCCAAGTTTAGCTGGCCAACAATTAGCAATAGAAAGCAAGATCAAGGAGCTACTTTCAAACACCAGAAGATATCACAGGTTCAAAGAAGCAAAAGAATAACTGGGTAGAAAACACATCAAGACAGACAAGACATTTAATCAAATATGGTAAACACCTCATCCTTCAATTACCCATTAAGAAATTAGGGCACAGTGTGAAACACCAGTCTAAAAAAAAAACTGTGCTTGACCACAGGCCACCAACAACCACACATCCTACGAAAACAGTAAAAACTTTACTCCAGAAAGCTGGAATCAGTTTAAACACATGCATCAGAATCTTTATATTGTGAGTTTTGCTCACAGCTGATTCCTCATTTGTTTCAAAGAATACGCACACAGCAAAGCCAGGGACACAAAATCATACTCTGAATTTGGGGAGCCCTTGTGAGAGAGGGAGATGCCTGCTTGTTAAGTGGACCTTGCTGACACCCAGAGGAGACAGAGTACTTCATAAGGAGAGGGCTCTTCCTCACACACAGCGCAGAACAACAGCTCCAGAGGGCTGTAATTTCTCTAATGACCGCCCATCTTCTCAGCAGCAAATGGCAGGATCTGCAGTGACAAAACGCACGTCAAGTTCAACCCGCCTCAATTCAGCCAGACAGACCACCCACGCCAACAACTCACATTAACACAAATTTAACACTACCTTTAACTGAAAGGTTTTTGTTAATACTGCAACGTATCTTTAATCAGACTATTTTTTTTCCAGGAACACAACCCGAAAAAAATGCACGAGTGTGCGTGTGCGCACACGCACACACACACAAACAAAGAAGCACACAGAGGCTTTTGAAACTGTTCTGGACACCCAAGAGCCATAGATTGTTGCAAAATTGCAGAGATGGGATTACAGAAATGGCCCATTGCAAAATCCATTTCTGTAGAAAATTACAGCAGAGTCTGTACAGGCATTGCAACTAGCAATTTCTTACTGAGAGGAATGGGGAAGCCAGTAGCGGCCAGGTACCAGGCTTGGAGGACAGCGTCAAATGTCTTCTAGCCTTTGTCTCAATGTGTTATAGATCTTTAAGGACTGTGGTAAGCCTGGGACAAAACTTAAAACTATAATTGGTACGACAGCTAAAATCGATACTGCTGCTCGCATTAGGCCTCTCTGAGACCAATTTCATATTCTGCCTTGCTTATAGAATTCCTCCTTTTCTAAAAACTCAATTTTAGAAAGGTATGAACTATTGATTTTGCCACCACTATCCTCTTGCCTCAACCAACTCTCTCTCTCATCCTCTAGCCCATCTGGCAAAGGAAACCTGTTGGTGGGCACTGGCGGTCAGACTCAGACAGAATATCAGGAACGATTTAACCCCCTCCTGCAGCATGTTCACAGCAGGCAGTCAGCAGTTGAGGATGGGTTCTTCATTTCTGCATCCCAATGAAGCTAATGATGCACAAGGCTGTGCGAAAGCCAAGATACGCACGCACAGCAGAAAGCGCACTAGGCCCCACGTGCTCCTCAGTCTTAAAGACTTAAAAGTATTGAGTCATTTTACTCTGCACTATACCAACTGCCACAGAGAGTGGTCTCTACCAGCATTTTCATGAAAAATACATTGGCTATGAGTTACCCCAGAGCAATGAATGCAAAAACAAATGATTCAGTTCAATTTTTAAAGTGATACTAAAAATATTTTTAAAAAACAAAAAAGGGCCTTTAAAAAAAGTATTGCTAAGTTCAGCTGGCCAACAATTAGCAATGGCAACCAAGGCTAACGAGATGCTTTCAAACAGCAGAAGATATCAAGGGTTAAAAGAAGCAAAACAACTCAATATTGGCCAAGTTAAACATCGCTAAAAACAGCACCCCCCCCAAATGCATACACCATGCAAAACAGTGGTTTTATATTTTAACTTCTTTTTGGTTCATAAAATGCAAGTACAACCTCACAACCCAATACCATATGACATAAAGAAGCAAGCTCACTAATCGAGGGCACACCGCCATTAGTACAATTCCTCACCCCCAATAACACGTGCAGAAAGATTTTAATTCAGAGCTTTTGGAGTGGCTGTTTAAGTGGGTCACATCATTCAGTACTCGGTTACTGCCAGAACAATCAAATCACTCTTTCATTAGTATGCTTCCTCCACTGTCAGAATCCCTAACCAAAAAGCAGGGCTGATGCAGAAAAAGAAAGTACCACCAACTACTGCTATTAACAGCTAGGGATGGGCCGATCTACATTTTTTCAATTACAATCCGATTCCATTACACAAGGGCCAAAACCGTTAAATTCCGATACAAGAGCTCTTTTTACTTTAATATTTTAAATATAATGAATGTACACTGCTCAAAAAAAGGGAACACTTTTTAATCAGAGTATAGCATCAATTCAGTTAAACTTCTGGGATATTGATCTGGTCAGTTAAGTAGC
>JAODKC010000095.1:32334865-32346241 GCA_026777985.1 Mormyrops attenuatus | reverse complement strand
TAACTTTCATTTCCATCAAGCGATGTCGCATCCTTTCATTCCTAACACATTACTCAGTCCATATCAGTATAGATATCAAATATGATTTTTTTTTCCCCATTGCGATCTGATGTGTTTTCAAAGTGTTCCCTTAATTTTTTTGAGCAGTGTATATAGTCATGGCCAAAAATATCGGCAAAATATTGTCCAGATCTAAAACCCATAGAGCACCTGTGGAGAGATCTCAAAACAGCAGTTAGGAGAAGGAACCCTTCAAATCTGAGAGACCTAGAGCAGCTGGCAAAGGAAGAGTGGTCCAAAATTCTAGTAAAAAGATGTAAGACTCACTGTTACAGAAAGCAATTAAAATCGGTTTTATTCCAAAGGGTGTGCTACCAAGTACTCAGTTGAGGGGGCCAATAATTTTGTCGTTTGGTGTGGAATGTCTCAGATTAGATTTTTTTTCCCTCTGCTTTTTTGTGTTCTTCCAGTGCCAACAAAAGAAAAAAACATGTGAATACCAAAGCATTTGTAATGGCAACAGTATTCTGGGACAAATGGTACGCTTTCTGATATAAATACAGGAGTGCCAATATATTTGACATGACTGTGTAAATATTTATACATTATTAATACTTTTAAAACTTGTAAATACAAATAAGAAATGTATGCAAAAACAATACTTAATTAGGTTACTAGAATCATGCATAATGTACTGTTCCACCTTGTTTGTTCCATCGTTTTTAAGCATTTTTGAGACATTTGCAGTTCAATTTGAATGTCTTCCAAGAGAGTATACGCAAGTGGCGGATGCTTAAAATGCCCCACAATGTTTCTCCCATTGGCAGCAGCGTTACTTACACTTCATTGCGATAGCAGCCCCTCATGTATTGCAAGCTGTAGTGAGTGCACAAAGCTGCGCAAGCTAGCAACTCTCAAATCATCCATTGCTTTTCTAATATTACTCGCATTGTCTTGCACAATTGCATGCAGTTTGTTTAGTGTGATTTTCCACTAAATGCTACTTCCACCTCTCAAAACGTTTTTTACAAAGATTGTAAATGGCTGTGCCATTAGTTGTTCCAAATCGTCACCCTCTTATCTGATGTTCTTATGCTCCTCGTACTGCAAAGGGTATGCACATGACATAACAGCAGGTAAAAGTCACTGTGCTCACAACCACTTAGAGGCAAAAAACACAGAATGGCAGCATTAGCGTTCAGCTTGAATGTCACAAAAATACACATCTAAAACTAAAACGGGAAAGCGCTGTCATGCAATTGATTGTAAAAATCATTTTAACAAGATACAGGAGCTGTCTTTTTACAGACTGCCAAAAACAAAACAAGTAGGTATCAGATGTAGTGTTGGGCGGTACACCGGTTCATACCGAAAACCGTTTTCTATTATTGTTGATATGAATTTCTTATACCGCTATACCGGTTTAAAAAATAAATTGATCTTTTGTAAGAAATTAGCTAACCTGTTACAATTTTTTAAAGTATATACCATCAGACTGCTAAAAAAACACTGCACTTGTGTCACGGTATAAAGAAGACATGGCCTGTAGAGTGGTCAGCTATGCCGCTGAATGGCTCATGAGGAAAAACTGGTTCCAGGAAGAAGAAAATTTTACGGAAATTGTTTGGATTTGTAAAGTACCATATGGACCAGTCTACAAACTTGCAAACATACTAGTAAAACAGGTGGCAGCATCACCAATTTTACCTATTATTGTTTGCATTTGCTGTAAAGGGAGTTCAGACCAAAGTGAAAAATGTTCATTTGTACTCAAAACTTTTGAAACTTCAGCACAAAATAAAAAAATTAAATGCACAATTATACGTACAACATTTTAGATACTTTAGTAATTAAGTTTATTGTAAAGCTACAAGCAGTCTTTCATGAACAGATAGAACTGCTGGTTCAGTGGTTAAATGGTCAGTTAACATTACTACATACTCAGAGACGTGCGATATTAGTATGAACATTGCAATGGTCAGCTGTGTTGAGGTTACGCTTGAGAAGTATCTAACTTTTAAAGCTGTCCAAACAGCAACCTTATTTTGCAATAGAATTCCAGCAGTTTGAAATTTTGGGGAGTGGGGGGCGCTGGGGTCCTCGCAATAAGATTTGCTAAAACATTTTTACTCTGTCAAAAAAAAAAACATTGCAAGTTTTGCAATTAAAATGATTCCTTTTCAGTATTATCTAGTATATTTTAAAAAAATTTAAATCAGTGTTAAATGTGCCGCCACTGCTTATTGCATGAGCCCCACATGCACACACTGAACCACTCATAATCATTTTCGTCCCTGCTGTTGGACTCACTCATAGACAGTGTGAATTTTAACAAAAATCTGAAGTGAGCAAGAAATGACGCTAAAAGACCAAAGCCTTTCGCTATATGGAAATATTTTGGATTCCAGACTGTACCAAGCAAAAGCAAGTTACTTGTCGGGACACATTTGTGGCAATGCCAACAACTTGACCAATTTGACGGAATCTCTTGCTAGATAAGTTTCGCTATAGTTTATAATTGAGCATACATTCAACTCCTTTTTTGCTTTATAAATATTGCAATATTTATTGCAAAAAAGATATCACATTGCAATGCCTGAAATTTTTTCAATATCATGTAACCCTGCTACACAAATTCTAATTTTGTCGGTATGCAAGCAAAAGAATGTGATTCTAACCAAAAATAGCATGATTTTGGCCATATCACCTTCCCCAAATGCCTATCCAGGTATTATCCTGAGAAATTTAAAGGGGCCAAGACACACACTGACGCATCTCTGCCAGGGCTACTAACCTGCAAAAAGTTTGTGGATTAAACCCTGAGTCTGAACATACAAAGAAAATATCCAATACAGTGGTCTCTTTTACCTGCAAAGAGATGTGACCTTATAGCACTTTGGAGTTCTGGTCTATCCTCTCTAACCTGCAGCTTCATCATAGATACAATAATCCCCAAATCTGCACAAGGTTAAACAGCAAGTAGTTTAGTCCCTAAGCAAAGCAAGTGTAAGTTACCACTTCCCCAGGGTGACCATAACCACTTCAATTCAGACAAGTGGTAACTGGTTACACACATTTTGCAAAGACATTTAACATTAGAGGCTTACTAGCACAAACCTTGCTGATTTTAAGAACATAAATTTATAAATTATAGGAGGCCATTCGGCCCATCAAGCTCATTTGGGGTGAACTTAACTAATAGGTCAAAGTTGATAAAATCTTATCTAGTTCTGATTTAAAGGAACCCAGGGTTTTAGCTTGCACCACATACACAGGAAGACTATTCCATACTACACACTGAGTAAAGAAGTGTTTTCTCAAATTCAATTTAAAATGATCTGCCACTCATTTCCACCTATGGCCACGAGTTCTAGTAAACTAATATTGACGTAGCCATTTGGCTGAACAGCATCCAGACCTGTTAGAATCTTATATACCTGGATCATGTCCCCACTTAGTCTCCTTTGCGCAAGGCTGAACAGATTCAGCTCAGCTAACCTCTCTTCATAAGACATTCCTCTAAGACCAGGAATCATTCTCGTAGCCCTATGTTGCACCCTCTCCAAGTCAGCAATGTCCTTTTTAAGGTATCGTGACCAAACGTGCAAACAATATTGTAGGTGGGGTCTTACTAAGGAATTGTATAATCGTACCATCGCCTCCTTTGACTTAAACTCCACACACCTAGAGATGTAACCCAACATCCTATTGGCCTTTTTAATTGCTTCCCCACACTGGCAAGAGTGGGCCATGGAAGCGTCAACATACACACCGAGGTCTTATTCATAATCAGCTACTTTATTTCAGTGGAACCCATAAAATATCTGTACTTTATATTTCTGCTCCCTGCATGGACTACCTTACATTTACCTATGTTAAATTTCATCTGCCAGGTATCAGCCCAGTCGCTAATTAAATCCAGATCCCGTTGTAGCCTCTGTGCTGCTAGACCAGTACCTGCTACACCACCCACCTTGGTGTCGTCTACAAATTTAACCAGTTTACTGTATGTATTGGTGTCAATATCATTAATGTCAATTAGGAACAATAGTGGTCCTAAAATTGAACCCTGCGGTGCCCCACTATGAACGCAGGCCCACTGTGACATTGTGCCTCTAATTACGACCTGTTGCTTCCTAGCCGTTAACCAGTTTTCGATCCAAGCTGCTACAGTTCCTAAAACCCCTACAGCTTTGAGCTTAAGCAAGAGCTGTTTGTGGGGGAAAACATCAAAGATATGGTGATCTAAGCAGATCACGTCGTAGGCCTTTTTGTGATCAATTTCTCTTGTAGCTTCCTCAAATAATTCAAGTAGATTAGTTACACAAGATCTACCTCTCCTAAATCCATGTTGGCTATCCCTCAGAATGTTATTTGAATCCAGGTAATCAACCATTTTCACTTGGATTACAGCTTCCATTACTTTTCCAGTTATGCAAGTTAAACTTATTGGCTTATAGTTTGCTGGATTACTTCTATCCCCTTTTTGAATATGGGTGTTATATTAGCATGCTTCCAATCAGAAGGGACCACACCAGTAGATAAGGATTTCTGGAATAGTAAAGTTAAAGGTTAGCTAATAATATCCCTCATCTCTTTTGAAACTATAGGTAAGATGCCATCAGGGCCCAGTGATTTATTTATTTTGAGCTTAGCTAGGCACTGTACCACATCAGCCTCAGTTATACATATTTTGGTCAGACTACGCTGTATTTGTACTAAATTTTATGAAGAGTATAACTGGAAAAGGTGCAATACTTACAAATAATGAAACAAATGTGAGGAATGCCAATTTAGCTGAATTCTTACCAAACAATACTTTGCTAATACCTTGAATCCGGCCTTGCAACACACACTGGAACTGTAGTGTGTGATGCTTACAGTGAAGAGTCCAATTACTGACCCAGTTCTTTAGGTGAAATGGAAGTTAATGTTTTCTTCCATCATTTGTTGAAACAAATGCCAAGTTCATGTGGCAGTGCTCTGCTGGAAAAACCAGTATTAAATGTTTTGACAGAAAAGTTCTGTATGCTTTTTTATTAAGCGATGCCAGTGAGCATGTAATGTCAAATTTTTCTAAAGCTTAATAGTACCGTTATTTCAGAATTGATCTAAGTGTTAACCATAGTGATACAATTCTGCTACTGTTACATTTCAAACCATGATCTGTACTGCATAATGAGGTACTTCTGAATAACCAGCCCTACATACTACAAGAATATTACAGGCAGCACACCCTCTCTTAATTCTTAAATCAGGGGCTGAAAAAACACTATGGGCTTGTTGAGCTACACATTCAACAACAATTGATCTGAAGAAAACCAAGTAACACACCTTCTGAGAAATCCTCCATGCAAGCTGAAACAAAAGTGAAACAATTGGCATTTGCGTAGCTAGCTTACTCATACTGATCGGCATTCAGATAGAGAAGAACCCAATTACTATAAAGACTGAGTATTTAAAAAATATATTTATTTTGCTCGAAATTCATTCTAAAATAAGCCCTGCAATGAATACAACTGATTATTCATTAACCTAAAATGTCCCCATTTATGACCCAGAATACATGCACTAGGTTAACAGAATACAAAATGAAGCTTTTCACAACATTCAAAATACAGCAAAGCTCACTGTGCTTTGAAGAGTAGCTAAACTAGAGCTTCATAACATCTGGCTGCTACAGCGGAAGGGATTTTCTCTCAGTACGACGACATGAGCACAAGCCAAGTCAAACAGGAGGTGCAATGATTAGGTAAGCATGCCGGCCGTGCGTCACCTGGCAGGGGGATACGGCCTTCAAGACACACTAACACGCTGGGTGGAGGCCCGCGAGACAGCAGCCCTTTGTGCAAGTATCTTTCCTGATGCTTCACACTGCCATGAAACCCAAGGTCACATTTTTTTACAGATTTCCTTGGGAGGAAGGGGAGTTGTTTCCAGTACAACTATTTTATAATGTGATATTTCTACACTTACAAATTACCTGGAAACAAGACTATAGCGTACATCAGTATTCTACTCACTCATAATAACTACTCCTGTTTAAGTACAGAGATAAGCTAACACTGAAGGTAACAGCTCAGAGGACAAACCACCCATAAATCTCACATTTCATACACACTGACTGACTTATCTGTCCATTTGCTTCAATACTTCAGGTGGAATATTTTCCTCAAGGATACAACACAGTGATAGATGTCAATTCCCTTACAATTATAATAAGAATATTCTAGAAATTTATATTTTCTGCAGGACAGGACTGATCACCCTACGCTGAAAATGCACTTAATCTTAAACTGCTTTCTGCGAGTCCAGCTTATCCCTTCACAAAGAATCCTCAAGTGATGGTCAGTGGAGACTTTATGGAAGCTGAACTCTTGACCTCAGAGGCAGCATCTGCATGACTTTCAAACACACCCTGAACAAAGCAAAAACAAATCAATGTCATCCAACTTCGTCACCTACCACAAAAAACGGCGTTATTTCCCCAACTTTTCAGCTTTATGGGAACTACTAAATAAAGTGGAATGCTGGACGCAGGCGGTCACAGACATGCCCAAGCCTGCGGTCTCAGTATCGGTTTCATCACTGGAGCAACTCCTGAGCAACTTACAGGGGAAGAAGGTGGCGTTAGTCAGTTAGCACCTCAACAAGACCAACTCCGTCAAGTGGTTAGGGCCTTTCTGCGACGCATGCCTAACCGGCTACCCCCAGAAATACATATACTGAAATAACCCCCGAAAGAAGGAGAAGGTGCAAGACAGTGTCCAAGCCCAGCGATGTTTGTGAGCCCGTCTACTGTTACCTAGCAAGCTATGCTAAACTGTACCACAACAGAGGATTTCAGCTCACGCAAAACCGAAAAAAGTATCTTATACGTTCCATGTAAACTTAGAGGATTCTCTGCAAATTCACTCTCTATGTCTTAAAACAGACCTTCCATGTGCAACAGCGCGTATCCTCTTGCTTTTTGGTTTTGGTTTATTTAAACTCACCGTTTGTGTTTAAGCGCTTCTCCCGGATCGGCTTTTTGCACGGTGCTCGGTTCACATCCGGGTTACAGACGAGGACGTTCCCATCGCCACGCCCCCGACTCCCTGATTCTAACCCATTCATTTTAGAATGACATAACGTTCTATTAATATATCCACAGTAACTATAACACTGTGACATATTGCAACGGGATTTGTGTGGTGGGTCGTGTTTTTAATAATAAGGAGGAGACAGCTCTTTATAAAACGGAAGGAAAGTTCCGTTTTTATTAGCAGCAAAAGACAACCAGCAGCGGTACAGACAAGGGAAGTTCACAAATTACACTACAGTCATACTCGCGGTATCGAAAACACACGCACTCCACAGGAGACATTACACGGGCACACCGCTTTCCATTAACAACGTTAATACGCGGCTAGACATTTTAAATTACACGGCGCACGGCCGAAGCCATGCCTGTTAACTGAATAAGTATATACACACCCCACAGGTTTGTAATTATATTTTGGTGGGGACTTTCCATTCATTTCTATGAGGAAAACTCTAATCGCAACATTACGACCTTAACCCCTACCCACCTTACCCATAAGTAACCAAACAAGATCCGAGACTTTTGGAATTTTTAGCTTTTTTTTAGTGTTCATAGATCCTTGAGTGGACCTGAAAAATGGTCCCTGTAACATCAAAAGGTTTTTATTACATTGTGGGGAACATTTGGTCCCCAAAATGTAATACAAACATTCACACACACACATGTTGGTGTACCTACTGTATCTAAATGGGCATGGTCCATTAATTTCTATGGGAAGAACCCTAATCCCAATCACGACACCCTTAACCTCTACCCATCCCTAACCTTAACGATAAGTAACCAACCCAAATACAAGACTTTCGGCATTTTTACTTTTTTGATTGCATTCACAGATATTTATAAAGCTAGGTTATCCAAATGGGGACCTCAAAAGATGTCCCCAAAAGTAGGGACATTTCAAGTTTAACTACACTTTGGGTTGGTCCTCAAATGTGATCTCTGCAAACCCACAAACACACACACACACACACACACACTTCCTAGCCACTTTATTACTTATTTTATGCTAGTCCTAGGAAGAACCCTTTCAGAACTGCCTTAATTCTTCGTGGCATAGATTCAACAAGATGCTTGAAATATTCCTCAGAGACTTTGGGTCTTGCTGATATGACAGCATCATGCAGTGGCTGCAGATGAGTCGGCTACACCTTCATGATGTGAATCTCCCATTCACTGCATCCCATAGCCGCTCTATTGGACTGAGATCTGGTGACTGTGGAGGCCATTTGAGTATAGTGAACACATTGTCATGTTCAAGAAACCAGTCTGAGATGATATGAGTTTTGTGACATTGCATGTTATCAAGAAAATATCCCCCACAGCATTACAACACCACCACCGGCCTGAATTGTTGATGAAAGGTAGGACGGATCCATGCTTTCATGTTATTTACGCAAAACTCTGACCGTACCATTCGAATGTGACAGCAGAAATCATCAAGACTCATTTGCCCAGGTAACGTTTTTCCAATCTTCATTTGTCCTTTTTCAGTGAGCCCATGCCCACTGTAGCCTCAGTTTCCTGTTCTTAGCTGACAGGACTGGTACCCTGTGGCATCTTCTGCTGTTGTAGCCTCCATCAAGGTTCCATGTATAGTGCGTGCAGAGATGCTTTTCTACATACCTTGGTTGTAACGAGTGGTTATATGAGTTACTGTTGCTTTCAACCAGCTTTAACCAGCCTGGCCATTATTCTTTGAACTCTGCCATCAACAAGGCATTTTTGCCCAGAAACCTGGATCTCACTGGATGTTTTTTTCTTTTTTGGCCCATTCTTTGTAAACCCTAGAGATGGTTGTGTGTGAAAATCTGAGTAGATCAGCAGTTTCTGAAATACTTGTACCAGTCCCTCTGGCACCAACATGTCACATTCAAAGTCGCTTACGTCGCCTTTCCTCTCCATTCTGATGTTTGACGTGAACATTAACTGAAGCTTTTGACCTGTACCTGCATGATTTTATGCATTGTACTGCTGACATATGAATAGCTTCAATAAGCAGTTCAATGGGTCTACTTAATAAAGTGGCCAGTGAGTGTGTGTGTACGTACATATGTATGTGTGGGAGGTGCAGACATGTGTGTGCGTGTGTATGTATATATGTATTTGTGGGAGGAGCAAGCATGCATATGTGTGGGAGGAGCAGACATGTGTGTGTGTGTGTGTGTGTGTGTGTATAAATATGTATTTGTGGGAGGAGCAGGTATGCATATATGGGGAGGGGCAGGCATGTGTGTGCCTGTGTGTAAATACGTATGTATGAGAGGAGCAGGCTTGCATGTGGATGTATGTATGTATGTATGTGTGAGAGGAGCAGGTGTGTGTGTTTGTTTTCGTGTGTGTGGGTGTGTGTCTGTGTGTGTATACAGTGCTCACAGAAACTTCGGATGCTTGCATAATTCTGTAAAAATGTTGCAAATTTATTGGTTTCATAACAAGTCCATTGACAAGCAATGTTTAACATCTGCACATATTTTTGCACAGATATTTTCTTTTTCTTAAGTGTAATTTTTTTTACTGACTCATTCAGTTCTTTTCTTGCCATTTTGGTTTTAATTGCATTTGTAGTCACTGCCCCCCAAAGGGATATTAAACTCAAATAATATAAACTCAAATGTTTTATGGTATTGCAAAGGTGTTACTAAATAAAAAGCACCCAATGACACAGCTTGTCAATCAACTTTTTAACTCAGCTCTTTTATAACTATAATTTGGGCTTAAAATTATTGCTACATTAAATGCATTTTTTACTTAAAACTACTGATTGTTTCTAATATGGTGCATAGATTTTGTAAACAAATGGATAGAGTAAATATTTTGTTACAGAACCAATAAATTATTCTGTCTGCATTTTAAATAAAAATTTGTGTGAAGGAAAACTTAATTTTGTTCCAAAAAACCGTTTGAAAATAAAAGCATGAGACTTAGCTCCTTAGAGTTTGTTTTAGCTCCTTTTAATTTTGATTGTTGAGTTAGTTAATAATATGTTGTTTTTATATTGTTTTAATATAGGGTTGTTATGTATTATGTGTTTTATTTTTATGTTGCTGTTTCGTTTTATTAATTTTTCTTAACTTATTTACTGTACAGCACTGTGGTCCTGCGCTGGTTGTTTTTAAAGTGCTTTATAAATAAAATTGGATTGGATTGGATTGGATTGGATTGGATTAACCATTCATTTAACCCAAACAAATCACCTATTGCATGTGTAGTTCATTTTATGTATTAATTTTAGCTAATTTTCATGAAGGGGGGCAATAATTCTGAAGCTGACTGTATATACATACATACACACATCTGTATAGAGTTTGATTTAATTTTACCTTACACTATCACTAATGACATGACTGCTATTTACAACTTTGAGTTTAAGAGTGATGTGAGAGATACTCACCCTTAGTTTGTGCTGACTTTAACAAAAGCCTGTAAAACATGTTTTTGGATTATAATCTGTAAGTGACTTTAACAATTTCACTGGCTCTTACCGTTTAGTTAAGACTTTTGAGTGTATATTGTACTGACGGGGTATATATTGTTAAGACTAAGCTAGAAGGCACCATCATCTGTACAAGTGGCGTACCGCAATAATAACAACACCCACTCTTTTAGAAATGTCACAGAGTATTGTGGGAACAACATCTGTCTAAGCAATCTAACATTTTCTCAAATGAACAACATGCCTATCAACGTGGCCCACTCAGACACACCAAAACAAACCGTTATGTAACACACTCCTCATTCAACAGCACATATGAATAAGTCATATCAAGCATAATAGTTATAATTACACGGGGGGGTCAAAGGAAATTATGTGGATAAGAATTTATTTTTGTTTCGTTTAAGAAGATGTGTCTGTTGCTTTTTCCCAAGAGACCCATTTGAGGGAAATCTTGTGGAAATTTCTGCACTAATGCAAGACAGTAATAAAGGTCAGTTTATCAGAACCCCTTTCTCTCTAAAGATTTATAAAATGTATATGAAAATAATCTGTTTTGCCTTTGAAATTTAAAAATCATGCTTTCACATTTTAAATATATCCCATGCAAGCCTATCCTTTGTAATTACACATGCTTTTGGGTCAAAGTTTCATCAGAATTGGCTACATTATGCAATAGCCTACATGTTGAAAGATTTCAAAGTATTAAATAGGTTATTAATATCTTAAGTGGGGACGTGTTCAAAATACAAGCATCTCTCCTTAACTACGGCTAAACCATGGAGAAGGGTCTGGCTGCAGACATCCACTGAGGCGCACGTCCACTGACACGCAGAAGTCCACTGAGGGCCCGGAAATG
>JAODKC010000095.1:32304177-32317378 GCA_026777985.1 Mormyrops attenuatus | reverse complement strand
CCGGGCAACTTAGCTCCTGGGATCATTGGAACACACAAACCCCTCCACCATGGTAAGGTGTCGGCTCCAGGAGAGGCATGTAAATCTCAATATATGAAATGTGGCAATTGTTTATTTTGCAATATTATATATGAAAACGGATGTATTCAATACATTTTTCCATATATTATAGGAGTATGCATATTTTTTATTTTATTGAAATATTTTAATTTGTGGCATGAATAATGCAATTTTTGAATATAATTCCATAATTTTAGTTGCATATAAATGTTTAAATTGTTAGTAAATATCCAGTGTTGTTAAGCAAAGTATATTGAAATTTTCATATATTTAAATATTTGTAAGGGAGAGGTTTAAATCCCACCCTGTGGAGTTTGTGTGTTCTTCCCATTTTGTGGGGCACCAAAATTGATTTTCGCACCCATTAATCTCAGGCTTTTATCACTGGATAGGTATAACGCACAGACAATAATCGCATCTTTGGAATCAAGATAGCTTACCCGATCCAGTGCAAGCTGTGCGTCAAGTTATTCCAGAGTGCACATATATTTGAAACATTTTTCACCAAAACGTACCCCGTGCATATTCACTTCTGCGATGATCCAACCCGCCACCAACTCTCATCACAACAGTTAATATAAACAAAACGAATGTATGTTACTTCTCTAAAAGTATGTGCATACAATGTCCATCCTTCCATCCATTTTCTGCCATTTATCTGGGATCGGGTAGCAGGGGCAGCAGTCTAAGCAAGGCTATATACAATGTAATAAGCCAAAAATCAAAGGGATAGAAAAACACTCAAATTGATAAGGTTCAAAGGGTTAATATTTGTTAAACTCTACTGCAATTGGTTCACAATTGGTACTGTGCTAAGTCATGGGAAAGAACGTTGAATAAGTTTAATATAAATATAATGTAAATATACATTTTGTCACGCCCAGCCCCGATCACCCTCATGTGGACCACGCCTCCTCCTTATCCTCGTGTGAATCCTGCATGTTCCCAGCTGTTTCGTGTTCATAAGCATTACCCCATGTATTTAGTCCATGTCCTGGTCAGTCTTCCCCAGATCCGTCATTGTATTGTCAGCGTAGTGTTCATGTATGGTTGCGCCTGTCCCGTATGCTCCCCTATCTACCCAGAATAAACCCCGTTTTCCCCGTATCCTGGGCTCACTCGCCTCCTTCGCCCGCTCGCCGACCGCAGAACGTGACACATTTTTATGTGGGTGATTTTGTGGGAATATGGCCACCGATGATGAGACCATGAAAAAGGATATCTGATGAAGGGCTTGGGCCTGAAACGTCATATAATGCAGCAAAATATTGACACAAATTTGAGGCCATACTGCCTAGCCCCAAGATGATGCTTATGCTTCACATTTTATAGTGTGTTTTGTTATATAGACTCAAACATTAGTCTTTTTCTTATCTTGCTCTTGGTCTTGTCTCAGTCTTGCCCTGCCTTGGTCTTGGTCTTGTCTCAGTTTCGATACACTCTGGTCTTGGTATTGACTTGGTCTCGGTTTAGGTGGTCTTGACTATATCACCACTCCACATATGCATTATCATTACTTTTTTTTACTTTTTCACTGTTTTTTGAGTTTGTAACTTTTTTTAAGACAGCGATTGCATTGTGCTTCAGAAGCAGGCTATTTGCATAAATGATAGACAGAGAAATAGTTTGCAAGTCCACAAAGTACTGAAGTACCAAAAAAGCACCTCAGTTGATTTGGTACTTCAAATGCTGGAAGTTTTGGTGTTGGTACTCAACTGGAAGTCAATGGAAAAGGGAAAGTACCTGCCACGGTGGAATAATGCCCTAATTGAATAGTGGCCTAATAATCACTTTATGAGAGCTTGCAAGCTCTTATGTTCTGGATCCCTGAGAATGCTCCATTTTAATTGTAGCTATACATTGCGAAAAACATCTATTAATTACATAAGAAATTAAGGAGTTCCAATGAGCTTTACATGTGTTCTTTCCAATGATTAATTTTAAATGGCTACCCATATACATGGTCCATTAGGCCATCCTGTGATCTGAAAGTATCAAATGTGTTAATTTCCATTAAAAAATTTTCATTTGAAAACCAAATTCTTGCAAGGCCTATCATGGGAAACTTATTTGCCGGCAATGTGACACAATGCTTCTTCACACCCGAAACCTAAGCTTCTTGGTAAAGATGAAGTTTAATCTGACATGCTAAAAGCAGAGGGAGAAAACAAGGAACATTTTCATGCTACCAATAATAGTTAGGGAAGAAATATCCCAGCCTCAAGCATCACTCTCCTTTGTGTTGCAGCTGAGCAAGTCATTAATACCTAAACGATGTACCGGGACATAAAAAGACAAATAGAGGCACATGAGGCAAAAAGCAGCCACAACATGACTGGATCTGGAGTAGCACTGTGTAATAGGAACTGGAAATGGAATTGTTTAATAATCGTGGAATACATATTTTATGGTGCACAGTACAGCTTGCTCAGCACACAGCAACAAGCACAGCACACTATGGACAATGCAAACATGGCTGAACCACCGCGGACTGAACAGTGGTGTCAATCTTTTGTAGGTTATGTGGTTAGAACCTCAAAATTTTGTGTGTTTATGTGTATAATATCTCAATGCAAACATTTGCAATTACTGTAGTATGAAAAGCAACGTTACATAGACTTCAGAACTGTGACACACAATCACTTCATACTTATATATAGAAAACAGAAGAGGTTCACTCAGTTTTTTATGCTGTTGCTAGGTACCCAGAATAATGATAATGACTACAGGGAGACTATAAGTAGAGAAAGCTATTATGTGCTTGGAAGTTAACATTATTATGAACTGTGCACTGCTGATTTCATATGTAATATAACCTTATTCCACAGCAATGATAATTATTGTATTTCAGTCTTTAGAACTTTTAGTTGTGTGTGGTATAGAGCGTAAGATTTACAAGGCATCGGCACTCATTTGCTGGAGAATGAAGAGAAGCGGGCAGTGCAAGCATGGCTGACTGCGTACTGAAGGAGGCTCGGTGTTGCATCTTACCAAATGTGTTGTACTTTGTGTTGTACTAGTTTATTTTGTCAAACTTGCGCAATTTTTATTTTACATATACACATACAGAGGGTGGACAAAATAATGGAAACACCACATGAAAAGGGATTATGAAGTAACTAAATTACTGTTACAAGCATAGTTACAAAGGTAAGTCATACAAGGTTGAATAACAGTTAGCAGTTTGAAAGTTACATACCATATGCCCTACCCTGATGCCTGTAGTTACATTTCCGGGGAGGTCTGGCTATGGTGTAGAGTACAAAATCATGACAGCAAATGACAAGCACAAGTCAAACTTCACTGATAGAGTTAGTCCTTCAGTCTTCTAAATGCTTATGCTGGTCAGGGTCACAACATAGAGCACAAGACTATGTATATGTACCCTGTGATGGAGTGACATTCTGTAGTCGGTTGTATCCCAAACACATTCTAAGACCAATTTACATAATATTTAACAGCATTTGTTTTTCTGTAAAAACTGTAGGCCTACTTGAAAATTACATTACAAAACACATTACAATGAACAAAAATATTATGTGACAAAATAGTGCTCAAGAAAATAAAAATTGGTTCTGAATCTCTGACTCTGATATTTTCCTTGATAACAGCTTCATAAACACGAGGCATTTGGTTAACAAGCTCCATCAGAAAATGACTGGAATGCTCAGCTCCTCTTCAGCGATTCCCAAAGATGTAGGGGGCCTCTGGGCTGCTTTTCCTTCCCTCTTCTGTCCAGTTTGTCAATTACAAGTTCTATGGGATTGAAGTCTGGACTCTGGGCAGACTAAGTCATTAGTTTGAATTGCCCTTCATTTTCCTGCTTTGCCAGATAGTTGTGTGTGTTTATGAGTGTTTGAGTTCATTAACTTGACAAAGGACTGCCAAATTGGCCATAGTTCTGATGGGACAGCATGCCTTTATAGTACAAGCCATTCTGGTCGAGACTGCCATCGATTTCATAAAGATCACTACCTCTGTCATCAACAAAGTAACCCCAGACCTGGAACGAAACCAAAGTCAAATACAAATCACCAGACACAGGAACAAGAAAACTCATACAAATGAAACAAAAACAGAGCAGGTGGGATTCGAACATAAGACAGAAGGAATTAGGTAGTCACACGCTCAATACACTCATGCGGCCGACGGGAAACAAGGGAAAACAGTACAGGCTAGGACAACAGGGAAAGGACACAGGTGGGACAGGATGACCAGCGACACCAGCTGGCCAAACGGGGAAGGAACACAGAATGGAACAGAAGCTGACCCTGACACTCTCTCTTTACCCAAGTATTCAAAACACATGGCTTCAAAACCATCCATCCATCTAGTCATCCAATCATCCCAGATGCTATGAGAACAATGCAGGGAATAACCTGGCCTCAAGTCAGTTAACACATTTACAAAGTCAATCATTGACCATTAGCCTAGAGTCCTCTAGTGTCATTTATTGTTATGGGCTTCCCTGTGTTTGAATATGATGTGTTATGTCTCTGTGTTATGGGCGATCTCTGGCTTGCACTGAAGTCCAATAAAACTTCACCTCCCAAGTTTAGATCCAGGAGAACATTCTTCTCAAATAACACTTGTCCAAGTATCTCCACTGTTCCCCATGTGAGCACTGAAAGTTTACTTGTAGGACCATAGAGTCTATAAGGGGTACCCTTTTGAGTTATTGACATGTTTTTTCATAGAAGCATAGATGCTGTCCAATACATACACATAAACAAATATTTCTTTTCCTCTGTAAACCCTCAGTTATATATGCAGCCCCCTTGTTTACTGGGCTGTGACTTTTCATTATCCCTTCACCTTCCTGAGGTCTTTTACCACTGGAAACTCCAGAGAAGGAAAAACTCCACCCCCAAGCAAGAGGCCTTGTTCCTGAGGCTGCACTTGGCATGGAGGCAAGTCCGACTCAGTCGATTCTAATCCAGTGTCCCACACTACCTCAGACTCCTTCCCTGCAAAAGAGCTGATGTTCCATATTCCCAAAGCCAGTGTCCATTGCCAATGTCTAATCTGTCTGGGTTCTTCCCACTCATGATGCCCAAATGGCACTGCACCTGACCCACACCTTTCATCCGGTCAAATTATGCAAGTAGCACAACCACTAGGCACTCGCCAGCAAACACCAATGCTAGGCCTGACTGCAGTGGTGGGTCCCAGTAACCCTATTCTGGCCACCCAGTGTATACTGGGTCTTCTTAATACTTTTCATTAAGGATCTTTGCACTGTAGTTTATCAGGCCTCTCCCCACAGACGTTTTCACAAAGGAAAACGCTCCCCACCAGGAACTCAAGCTCCATCAATCAAATCAAATCAAAAAACTTTATTTGTCCCCGAGGGGCAATTTGAGGCATGTAGAGCAGTGTTGCACAGACACAGAACCAGACATTAAAGGGATAGAACAATAAACTAGAAAAGGTAATACTAATAAAAAGAATAATAAAGAAATAAAGTAGTAAGCTATCTTGACTGTTCAGGCCTGCACACCCCACCACCACACTAAGGTTTAGCATATTCTTTAATGAAACTCACTACAGTGTATTCTTTCCATATCTCTCCAGTGCTCTCTCTCTCAAGCCAGATCTGCCTGTTTCAGATTCCAACCCCTATCAGGCCCTACTGTTTGAATATACTGTCTGAAATGGTTCCTCTGTATCATACATTAAACACAACTGCCCAAACTATAATTGTTGTAGGAAAAAATGTAGGAGCCCAGACCCTGAAAGAGGACTCTTGTGTGCCGTTCCTCTTGTCTGTGTGTTTGCGGCTCCTGGGTGTTTTATGCATCAAGAAGGTCTGTTACAGGCTTAGCTGACGATGTCAGGCGGTGGGCCACAAAACCAAAGCACTAATTTACTCTCCACAGGCTGCTGTCTCCAACCATCCCGAGGTCACTGTCCACATCCAGGACATTAACTTCAACCAAATTGGAAATACAGTATGGGAAATTAGCAACATGCACAGCAGGAATTTGGAGGAAACTCAATTACAAGGAAGTAATGGGGACAGACATTTATTTGTAAGCTTCAGTTGTTTGCTTAATTATAGACCTATTAACGATGTGTGCTCTCATTTACATATGTAAATTAGCATGGGACAGTAAGGCTGTGGGTGTTAGCCTGCGAATTTGTAGAGATCTGAGTATTCCTGTCCCTTTAGGTGAAGGGAGCACAGCGGTGAGCTTACATCTTATTGTTACTCCAATGCTTTATGTATAAATTTACGGTCAGCCAAGTTTGACCAGCCAGTGATGTAACCCGAATCCTTGCTGCTTTAGCTTGTATATGGATGGTTTATGGAGTCTTGCTTAAAGCTCAGTGTGCTGTTTCTGTTGCTGTGTGAATCATCAGGCTCAATTCAGCTAGCATCGTGGACATGAGGACAGCAAGAGAACCAGCCGCGGACTGGCCTTGGCGAGTTCCAGAATTTTCCCAGTGCAACGGTTTCTCATTACAGAGCGGATATACCAGAGGTGCCCAACCCGTTGGTGGATCACTGCATATTTTGATCGCAGGAAATGATGAATGTATAATGATTTATTTCATTGGTGGCCAAAATCCCAAACAGGACCCCCCATCGGTTGGAGACAAAAAAACAACCAAGTGGATCCCCGACAACTAAGTTGGTGACAAAACATACCAACGGGGACTCAGCTTCAAATTCCCATTCTGTTTTACCTCAACAGAACACAAGTCAGTGGCATTATCTGTGCTCTCAGCAGCAGTGTGACAAGGCTGTAATGCTTGAATAAAGCAGCCCATGGTAATTATAAGCCCAAGTTACAGCAAATGAACATCTGAACCCTGCTTTGTTCTCGGGGTCACATTTGCATATTTTCTAAACTAGAATCAGATTGTTTGCAGCGTTGTTATTTTTTGCATGAACAATAAAGGCTGCTGTATATATTTTCCTTAAACACCTTATTAGCAACGCAATAATCACATGCAAATCTGCATAGAAGCGCTCGCATCGCTTCCTGCAATTATCCCTGGACTTTGACGGCATAATTATTTGTATCACATTATAAGGAAGTATGTCAACAGGCTAATTAAGACACAAGATGGATTGAAAATAAAATAGAAAGAAAACAAAGGATATTCTCACAGAAGAGTGACATCCTCCAATCTCCTAAATGAAAAGACAAATTATCACCACATCTTTTCCTTTTCTGGAAAAAAGGAGTCAACTGTATGTTCATTCCAGCCCAATTAAATGAAAGAGAAGGTTTAGAGGCAGCAGTAATCTTCGATAATCTATAGATTTTGTTTTAGTTTGTTTAGGAAAATATCGTTCTGCTTTGGGCCATTTGTTTGAGTTAAGGACCAAAAAATTGCAAGTGACCAAATGCAGAACTGGAAGCATGTGGGAAGCCTCAACACATGCTTAGATAGGTGGGAAGCGCAACACCTCAGCTTTCTCATGAGGACGATACCCGCCAGGGGCATTGCGAATCAAGGTTTGGATGCCCCAGCAGATGGGCAGAGCATCCGACTTGGAATAGCGGCCTCCATCTTTAAACAATTGCCCGTGATTACCTAACCCTACACTTCAGCTGCATGCGGGTAATGCAGCCGCCATGCCCATTGGCCAAACAAAGCACCAATCAAACACTCCCTTTCCCTAGTGGCTGACACGGGGCCGCAATTCCCACACAAGGCACATATTTCAGCTGAGATTGTTTGTAAGCGGCTTTAAGACACACGCCAGCTCAGCCTGTTCTTCGCTGGCAAGCAGCTTGCAATTTCCTTACCAATCAACAAATAATGGGATAATCAAGAAAAGATGAAATTGCAAAGAAAATTATGGCGCATGCTCTGCTCCTTTCATTCAGTGTATGATGCCGCCACAGGCTAGTGAATGATCCGTAACAAAATATGGGTAGAATTCTCTGATTAATTAAGCCTTAAACACTGGGGTCACTCAAACTGATTCTTTAAAAGGACATGTTGACCATATGGCATTCTAGACCATGCAAGAACATTTAACTTCTGGAGGCTGTGGATTGTGGGTAATTGTTCTCATTGAGCGAATCCAATAATAGACTTCTTTAGAAGCTGTCCAGATGGAAACACCAGTTGATGCTGCATAATGAGAATCAGCTTCATTTCATTTCTGTGACCAAACCCACTGGGCAAGCAACTCTCCATATTGTAAAATATTTCTCACAGTAGCTTTGGAAGTCACGGGATATATCCTGGTTAGCTGGAGACGCCTCACAGAAAGTGTGATTTAATCTGCCATTAAATCCACAAGTTAGGCCTGTTTTTTGCTTTCTCTGGATTGCCAGCCTGCTGTGCATAAATGTACAATAACAAATGATCCTGCTCCATTGAGTCCCTTCCAAAACACAGAAAACAGAAAAAGTTCTTCTTCATCAAGTCATTTCTGTCTCCTAATTATCCTCTGTTGACAAAGCAGCCCTATCAATAAGTCATTAACCAGTTTGTCTGAAAAAGAATCGACGTTCTGAGCTATTCAACCTATATTTCAGAATGATAAATATGCTATGTCCCTATGGTATAGGGGCGGGATACCTTACAAGTGGGACCCAATAACAGCAAAATAAAATTTAAACTACAAAGTTAATTGAATTATTTTTATAATTCAGTACACATGGAATCTCCCAGCTCCACTCTGGCTGTCGGGGGGGGGTTGTGGGTGTTGCTGCTTTGGATGGAGCAGCATAGGAGTGGGGTAAAAGAGCTCTGAAGTGCCCCCGATGTCCTTAAAAACCTTCTTATTAATTGTCTGTTTTGTAAGTGTTCACAGTTTGCCTTTGGGAAAAGAAAGAGTGAGAGGTGAAGTAGATGGTTCCCAAAGACAAGGAGCAATGCATGCAGGATTTATCTATTTAGATATTTATAATCAGCTGACACCATTCCTGTAGTCTACCTTCTTCAAGCAAGTGAATCAAGTAGGCCAGTGTTTTCAAAATGTATATTTTCTTGAAACACTAAATTAAGAGATTTTTCAGAATAAAGTACCATTCAGAAAATGATACTGCAGTGAGTACTTAGCAATTATGTCCTTGGAACATGCGGCTCTCATTTCACTTCCTTCCAAAGACTAGAGATGATGTGGCAGTAAGTTTCTAGCTAAACCCACTCAATAAAAATGATTATTACTCTGTAAATTTATACCATTCTATTTCAGTTTCAATGAGTGGCCATTGATGCCTTTTAACTGCAATTGAGAACTCATCCAAAAACACTCAAAGTAGTTCTTTAACTGGCATAAAAGCAGGTCACAAACAGCTTCCAAAAATATGTATTAAAGGCAAATTCCATCAGAAGCACTAAATCCTTATATCTAGATCTCAAACTTTTACGGCGAGTTCAGGACAAGCAGGCAAGCAAGCAACGGGAGCCGTAGATGCCAACAAATGGGGTTTAATGACTGGACACAGACTTAACTCACAGGCAACGTTAATGACAGACCTGGGGAAACAGACTTGAAAAAAAACAGGACCTGGAAAGCAAGACAAAACCATCAACGGGACACCGGGAACAGGACCGACACACAGAACAGGCACAGAGGCAGAAACCAAGACAGAACCTGACAGAACACAGGAAATGCAGACAGGCAGACCAGGAAAGGAGGCACAGGGGGAACAGAGAATGGAGAAACAAAGGGACCAGGAGTGAACAAAGGAGACACAGAGGGATGAGGAGCAGAGACAGGAGGGACAAAACAGGGAGGCCGACACCAGGACGGCGGCGAAGGGGAAGCCTGAGGGAGCCACAGTGGGCGACGGGCGGTAGCCGAAGGGACCGCAGGCAACCGGAAGGCTGGAGCCAGAGGGACCCCAGGCGACAGGGAGGCAGGAGTAGGAGGGGACCACGAAGGGGGCAAGGAGACAGGCCAAGGGACAGGTGGAGGAGTCCAGGAGGCAGCTGGAGGGGGCCACGGCGGAGGCGAGGAGGGAGGGGAAGCCACCGCAGGCGACGGCGGAGCCAAAACAGGCGACGGCGCCGTCCACTGATGAGCGGTAGTGGGGGGACGCACAGGCGACCGACGAGGCGTCGGAGGTGGGACCGAGGGCGGTAGACAAGCTGGCGAAGGGGGACCCGTAGGCGACCGCCAAGAAGGAGTCGCAGGCGGGCGGGACCCAACCCCTGCGTAAGTGTCCGGAGCCACGGGCGTAGGAACCTCGGGCTGTGCTGGAGGTGGAGCCAAGGCCTTGGGCTGTGCTAGAGGCGGAGCCGGAGCCTTGGGCGCAGTACAAACCTTGGCAGGGGCCTCGGCCAGAGCAGCAGGCGGAGGCGGCACCGGGACCTTGGGCATAGCTGGAGGTGGAGCCGCGTCAGAGGGCAGCGACGCAGCGGCTGGGACTAGCCGGTCAGGAACATCATGCACAGGCAGGGCAGGCAGAACAGGTGCCTGCAGGAAGGGGACAGCAGGTGCCGGTGGGACGGGGACAGCAGGCACCGGCATTGCCCCTTTTAGGACCTTGGGGATCCGGGATATGGCATCCCTTATGGCCCTGGCCCCATTAAGAGCCAGGCGCGTCCCAACCAAGGAGTGTGCTGCTGTTCCCGGTGGGCCAGCTGCAGGAAAGCACTCTCGGGCAGCGGAGGTGGTTTCCTGCGCGAATTCCGCGGGGTTTAGAATCGGGAGACGGCCCCCAGGGAGATTGTTGGCGTCTCCGTATGTCTCCAGCTTTTGCGCTTCTTTTTTCTGGCGGCTTGGGGTACTGCAGCCGCCTCCGAGGGCAGACCCATAAGCAGTCCACTGTCTAGGGCGATCTGCTGCCAGTTCGCGTTCACCGCTAGACTCCGGAGCTGCCGTAAGTTCAGGCGAGCCTCCTTGGCCAGGAACGCGTCCTGCGTCGGGGAAATCCCCTGCAGAATATCCCCTGTATGAACGGCGAGGGCGCGAGCTGCAGGGTCCTCCTGGACCTCTAGCTGTTGCAGCCAGAATACCGCCTCGCTGACAAGCTCGCTGTATTCACCTGTATTAAGCTGAGGCATCTTCTTCCGGAGGTCTGTCATTCTGTTACAGCGAGTTTGGGACAAGCAACGGGAGCCATAAATGAGAACAAATGGGGTTTAATGACTGGACACAAACTTAACTCACAGGCAACGTTAATGACAGACCTGGGGAAACAGACTTGAACGCGGACTGAAAAACACAAGACTGAAGACAAGAAACGTAGAACAGCTGGCAAACGGAAGGATTCCACACGAGGTTAATGAGGTAGGCATGGTCCACGAGAGGGCTGGACAGAGGGACGTGACATAAACAACAGTATGATGCTAACTACTAGCAGCAGGTGAAAAACAAAAAAATGAAAGCTTGAAAACATAAATCCAATAGCTGCACAAAGGAATCGCATGCTAAAGCTAAACTGGGGGCTAAGGGCCTCAGAAAGTAAATCTCTGGTAGCTAGGTTGCCCTGGTGCTTTTGTATTCTTGTTTCAATTTCCCTTAGTTGTATTCTTAGCTTTGCATAGTTTAGGTTTTGTGTTTGTTATTTTATTCTCATTGTTCCTAGTTTGTGGGAGATCCATCTCCTACTGCCTCCTGTTTCCTGGCCACATTCATTCTCCATCTCATCTGTACATAAATTGTCTGTCTTTCTCGGTCTCTCTGTTTTTATACTTCACTTAATAACATTAAACTAAATGAAAAGGTTGATTCTTTTCAACTTAAAAAAATTGAAGTTGGCATGTGATCAAGAGCACCTGTGCTTACTGATGGTCCCTCATAGTTAAACAATGGCTCACTGAGGTTCCATTATGTTCATACCTTCAGGATTGCAGGTTCATATCCGTCACCAGCTCTGTGTAGGTGGAATCTGCTTATTCTCACCTTGTTTGCATGTGTTACCCCTGAAGATTCAAATTTAAAAACATATACCTTGCGTGAAGTGACAAATGTGAGTGCTCCATGACATAAAATTCACAGATGGTGGCACTTTTAACTGTAAGCTTGCAAGCATATTCCTACTCATGAAATTAAGAAATTAATTAAGAAATTAAGTGCTCCATGACCTCTAACTGCACATATAATTAAATCAATCAATTTTTACTTAGTTATACTCGTACAATGTGCAGTGAAATGCTTGCAACTTGCCTAACGCCAAGACTGAAACAAGTGTAAAGAGACAAACTATTAACATTAAACCCATCCATCCATTTTCCATACCCACTTATCTTACACACGATCAGGAGGGTCAGGAACCAATCCCGGAAGCTACAGGCAAGGAATAACCCAGGATGGGGTGCCAACCCATCACAAGGCGCCTATGGACAATCTGGTAACTATATATTATATTTTCTGCCTGTGGGAGGAAGTCGGAGAACCTGGAGGAAACCCCATAACAACGCAGGGAGAACATGCACTCTCCACACACATGGAACAATGAGGGGAACTTGAATCTTGATCCCAGAGGTGTGAGGTGATAGTGCTAACGACTGCACCACCATGGTCAAGCATTGATCAATAATCATAAATATTCATAAATGGTGTGTAGTTGGCAGTAAAATGACAGGTGGCAGTGCAAAGGGTCTAAATGAAAGAACATGTTTATTTTTGTAGTGCACAAACAAATTAAATGAAAAGTAACAGTGATGCACTAAGAGCAACATGGTGGGTCAATGTGTATCCCTGTGGCCTGCATTGTCCAGGATTGTGGGCTTTACTCTTTTCCCCAAGTATGTGTTGGTGTTACAATCCCAGGTTTAGGTCTGAGGCGAACTGATTAACGGGTATACCTGCCCTGATGTTACAAGGGTGAACAAACATACCCAAACAATGCCGTTTTCATATTTTATTATTAACAAGACATTGCAAACATGTTGGAATAAAGCAGCTAAGTGTGAGAGCTGGTTAAAGCGGCTAAATGCGAGAGTTAAGTACGTTTCATGCTGCTCCTTAGGAAAGCAGCTCAACTAAGTTTCCATGATTAGGCTAGCTAAACTACCTAAACCCTGACAAAAGTACAGAGGTTGGCATCCGCTCCTAAACTTATGTCTTTAGACAGGGAACAAACCTACGTGAGGATATGTAGATGCGCGCACAGCCTATCCTTTTTTTTTTTTTGCCCAGCCGGGGGGGGGGGGGGGGGGGGGGGGGGGGGGGGGGGGGGGGGGGGGGGGGGGTGGGGGGGGGGGGGGGGGGGGGGGG
>JAODKC010000095.1:32287527-32300466 GCA_026777985.1 Mormyrops attenuatus | reverse complement strand
TGTTTAAGGTATAGTAACAACAACTTCAAGTTATGTTACTTTGGTTTAAGCATGTGTCTATAGTGTTCAAGCAATGGATAAAAACTGTATTACCTGAACATCCCATTTGCTAAAAATCACTTTACATTTTAAACTGCTGCAATCTAGCATCATGGCATGTTGGTGTACTTATAGCTTTGGTTCACTCTGACCTGAAATATGAGGCTTGGCATGTTTTGTGCTTATTGCAGCCATATTTATATCACTCCAAATCAGTGGGATCAGAAAAAAAATACTAACAATCATAGTGCATCGTAGCACCGTAGCGGCAGCTGACAGGAACACATATGGTCATCCCTCCGTGACTGGGGTACCGAATGAGACCCATAAACACTCACTCAGAGAAAAGTGCAGGTGCTATGCAGAACTCTTATTAACCAGATAGAGAACACAAATAATCCAAAACCAGAATATCTGGCTGAATATTCCATTCAGTGCTGATGGAGATCGATTACAAGTAGTCAGTAAAATGAACCTGATATTGTTAAAAGAAAAATTAATGGTATCACTACAGGATTTTGTAAAACAAGACAGAGACAGTGTGCAGGAACCACTGCTCAGCAGCAAAAGGGGTCTTTAGCCCTGGTTGTCTTTTCACTATCCATGTAGTAAATTAGTCTTGCTTTTTTACAGTTATGGTTACAGACCCTCCACCTCACTACACTTGTATTTGTTAAAAAAGAGATAAAACACACAATAAACACATTTAAAGGTGAACATGACTAGTAGCATTCTTATAATTATTTCCTGTTTTCTACAGATATTGCAATAATACCGTTATCATGAATTCTTTTGGCCCAGGGGCCCCGAGGATGTCTTGTCTTGCCAGGAGTATTCGACTGCACCCTCGTCTCCTGTCCCTCCTTGTGCACCACACCCCCTACTGGTTAAGTACTTACCATAGAATAGACGGTGATGCAGTGAGATATGAGTTATGAATATTTTGTGTACATCTGTGCTGTGGATGTTACTGGAAGGTGCCAATACCTAAAGCACATAATCGAAAGGTCAACGCAGAAGGTAATCCAGCAAGTAGCAAAGGAAATTTAGGGGAAACCTGATACAGTGTGCTCTGAAGACAAATGCTTAAAAAACTATTTTAAAGGGTTCCCAAATGAACATCTTGTGAGCATCACAGATCGTCTAATGTTCTTTAAACATATTATGTTTGCTGAGAGGTGCTAAGATTACATGAGGCTAAAATGTGCTTATATTTATTTTTGTTTTCCATTTTCATGTTCTAATGGTACTTCAGCATGTTTTCTCTTTTCTACACAATCCATACTTAGATATTGTTGAAGGTGCAAGGAAAATAGCAAAGATATATTTCTGTGTTGCACAAGATATATTAAATGTAAGGACCCACCTCAAGCCATTATGTTCATGTCATGGGACTCCTGCTTTCATCACAAATCTATAATCAAATTTCCCAAAAAGCACACAACACACTGAGCAGCATCATTCCAGTCAATATGAACAGCGCTATTTCATTCTCAATTAGGAGAACAATAATGACAGCATATCTATTTCAGAAAGACTGCATGTACATGATCATGTGAAAATCATTAAATTCCTTTGTAAACCAAAGAGCAAAAATGTTAAAAACCGGTATACCGAGTGATTTTAAAGAACTAATATTGCATCTCCCTCGTTTGAGCAGTGATCACCCAATAAACACACAAGTAGGGAATCACCTGGACATGCAGGAAAAGTCCACCACTCCACACACCCGCACATGGTCACACGTACCAAACGCTTCACACATCGTCTGCTTTTCTTTGGAAATACTGGGTGAATCTCAGAATGCCTACTTGACTGTACTTGTGTTCTCATGTACTTTATGTCTTCTGCCATTGCCGAAGACCAGTTCCGATACTAAGAACACAAAATCCATGGATGTTGTTCTTGCTCCACCCCAGATATGAAGGATTCATTGGTTGCATCCTCCCTGAACAAAACCAATCCCATGATTCATTGCGCCCCAAGTTCTTGGAAGGCTGGTCTTGCCAAAACGACAAGTACAGTGTTTGCGTTCATGGTATTGAGATTCATCCATTTTGAGCTCAGGGTGCTAAAAGTCGGACTGACCAATACACTTCACTGAAGTATATTCGTATCACCAATAGCTATCAATAGCTAACAATGGTGATATATTTGGAAAAATACTTATGAAAGCGTGTCTGAGTCATTGCGAGATAGTTAACATAAAAATGTGTTTTTTTTTTATTTTATGAAACAGACAAGAAAAGGTGCTGAAGCTCAGTACCCCTATTTCCAGCACTACTGTTTCAGATACATGGAAAATTCCATTTCTCAATTAAAGATCCGCAGGATCGCTTTGGTCCAAATGATGGATAGACGTTTGAACTAAAGGGGCATATTAAGGATGGTGTGAAAACTGCCAGAGGCGAGCAGAGCGTCGGCAGCTAAATGAATCACCTGAGACAGTGTCTATCACAATTATACCAAAGATAATGTGAGCCAGCCTCGAAAGCAATAACTAGCAATGTGGTTAGGCTCCTCATAAATGCAGGATAAGGGAGATTCAAGGTATTTTTCATGCCTGATATTAAAGGATATTGTAACCTTCAGGGTAGTGAACTCTCTTTGGATTGTTTAACCCTCACAGATCCGAGCAGTGGGGGGACATGATGTCCCCCTCATGGCCATAACCAGGGGACCCCAGAGGCAGTTTTTGCCAGGATCTCTTCCAGTCATATGCCAGAGGCAGCTGTATAGATGATGCCATCTTTTAAGGCACAGATGGGATGTTTAAGCTTCCTGTGTAAGGAAATGAAATGGGTTCCTTGGTAAGGAGACAGTCCATAAATTATAGAGGGCAAAAAGCAAACGAAAAGCAGGCTGGGAATTTGCTGTCTAGCGACTGATGGGTATATTGTATATATACTTGGTATATTTTGCTGTCGATATATAGTGATCATGTAGGCCAGTGTTTCCAAACACAGGCTTTGGGGATCCTAAGACAGTGCATGTTTTTGTTCTCTCCCAGCTCCCAAAGCAATCATGTCAGGTATTTGGAGTTCTTGATTGGCTGGAAGCTGGGAGAGAGAAAAATGTGGATTGTCTAGGGGTCTTTCAGGACTGGGTTGGGAAAACACTGAACACTGATCTAGGCTACATAATATGTGGCCCTCACAAACCAGCCCACAAGGAAAATTCATGAACCAGTCCACACCTGGTGATTACCATATTCAAGATGAAGAGCACAGCAGTAAACTGTGATAGGAGGTACGATTCGCAGCACTGACCTGCAGGGGGCATTGGGCTCCCGCACTCCCACAAGAATGTTCCTCCTGACCTTTGGCCTCTCCATGCTACCTAGAAGAGTAAAGAAGGTTCTGTTACACAGCTCAGGCTTATGTCTCCAGTCTGTATCAATGCCATAGAGGCGTATCCCCAGCATCTCCACCACTGCAAATTAATCATGTAACAGTCAACAACTACATCCTCTCTAAAGTGTTCTTTAGCTTGTCTCATTGCTTAGATGCACCTAGACATGTCACTCCTCCCCAGCAGTAATGCATTTACAAGAACTAAGTAGGCTACTACAGGTACAACAGCATTATTATCGGAGTTCATTTCATTTTACCACGTCGGCTGTGCAATAAACGCCGGACAACAAGTGTCAGCCAAGGTCATGATGCACAATGTGCAAAAATAAGTTGGAAATAGCCAGTTCACTGTCCAGTAAGCAAAGCTGATCTTGTAATCTAAGCAAGGTTTGGATTTTGGCACAGGGCATAAGACAATTAAGGGGGATACTAAAGAGCAGAAATAGGCTTAACAACCAAGAAAACTGCAGCATCACAAGTATGAATATTGCTCTGTTTTTCCTGAGGCTGGTCTATAATGCCTTATAATATAAAATATCTATTTGCTATTTTTATTTGTGATAAATACCTCTTAACGAGTACCTTCATGCATTTTATGCATTTGCATCATTACACCATTCATATATAAAAAAATACGTCTGGCCAAGGGCACCGCGCCGGCTTCATCCCGCCTTGGCCTCGGGCACTGTGCCGGCTTCATCCCGCCTTGGCCTAGGGCACCGTACCGGCTTCACCTGGCCTTGACCTGGGGCACTGGGCCAACCTCATCCCGCCTTGCGATAGGGCACCGCATCAGCTTCATCTTGCCTTGGCTTAGGATACCGTGCCGGCTTCACACAACCTTGGCCTAGGGCACTGCGCCGGCTTTGTCCCACTTTGGCCTGGGGCACTGTGCCGACTTTATCCCACTTTGGCCTGGGGCACTGCACCGGCTTCATCACGCTTTGGCCTAGGGCACTGCGCCGGCCTCACCCAGCCTTGCGGCCACCTAAGAACAAAATCCATATTTCCTTTTCTTTTAAAATCATTGCGGAAAACTGGCTAACTAATCTAAAAAACAAAAACCACAATAATATCCATGATTACACTGAAATATACTGAAAACTTTTATCAGACAAAGGCTTCATGTTTCTTGTTCATTGTAAAATATAACTTTTAAATTGTGCTCAGATTATTTCTTTAATTACTTAGCATTTTTTATTAAAGAGAAAGATGTTTTGCCATGCTGTCGAAATCAATATTTTAATTCAATCTGACTGAACAGATTTCTAAGCCAAAGGGAATTCTTCCAGAGAGAAGTCTTGGTAACACTGACAAGATTAGATTTTCTGAGATTTCTTGAATCCTCATTTATTATAACATAGCTACATAGTTTGATTAGGAAAAAAAATATAGCCATATGTCAGTCACTGAAATGTGGGAAAACTGTTAGGGTGATATTATAACATCCATTTATCCTTACAAGTTCCACCCACATTTCTTGGCTGGGGAGGAAGAGCCTATTTGTAGCAGCATAGGTCACAGGACTGGGGTTCCTCTTGAACAGGAAGCAGTCCATTACAAGGCACATACATAATGACCAATACAATGTGGGAAACACATTAGTGTCCAAACACTGATTGGAGGCAGGACTCAAACCCCCAGCCGTAGAGAAGTAAAGGCTGATTTATACGTCTGCGTGGAACCAATGTGGTAAGTACGGCATAGCCGTAGACCCTACGCATCTCCCCAGAAATGTAACTACACATTACAACCAAGCAGACCACAAACCTGCTTTGGTCTGCTTGGTAGCCTTCGGTTTCTTTATGAGAGTGAATTAAGCGTAAATCCCAGGTGTACTTATATCCCTGACAGAAACTGAAGCACTATTTATATCAAGCTTTCAGTAACCAACCCATCCTAGGCATCATAGCAACACGTCTGCAAAACACTCAAGATGATGGTTCTAATTTCACTTACCTCTGTTAAGTTTATTCGTACTTTACAAGACTGAAAAAGTAAAAGTAGTATAGACGCTCCTTTTTTAAAGGGAAAATTCATAACAAGTAACTTTGTGGCGGCTCAATATTTTTCCAATTTTGTCTTCGGGAAGTTTGGAGTAGCCCAGATATAATTAGAACTCGTAAAACTGATATTTCATTAAATGTTTTTTTTCTGTTTCAAGTGCATGATTCAACAATTGAATACATCGCAGGGTGGGAAGACAATAAATTCAACATCTAAAACTATGTATCACCTAGCGTTTTGCTGGTGTAATTGATGAGCACAAAGACACAGCAGCGTTCAAGCGTAAATGCTCTCAAGGGCGTAGGCTTTACGCAGAAGTGTAATTCAGCCTTTAGACAAGAGTGCTACTCACTGATCTACCATGCCTCCCATATTACTATAACAGCATTACAGCACATGTGATTGAAAAATAATAATCCCACTATCTGAGAGCTGTATGGTCCAGCAAATATATGCAGACAAATTTTTCCCCACCAAGTCCTACGTGCATGTTATTCTTTAGACATCAGTGTGACCAATTGAAACCTAGGGAGTGAGTATTAGTGGCTGCATAACTTTAAGCTGAGAGTCAGGCAGGTCGTTACACCGTGGGAGCTAACAAGCATCAGCCCACCCCACTGTGATGCAGTTCTAATCGAGTGAGCAGCAGATATCTGACAGTGCATTGACGACAAGACAACACCATGACATCCTTCAGCCAGCCAAACCGCCCTTACATTCCCACCTCCATCTCTGTAGTGACTGTCGTCATACTTTTCTAAAAAAAAAAACCTGTTTCTCAAAAATTGCACGATGGCTACATTGACCTGCCAGTGACCTATATTGCCTAGCTTGCACTCAGGTATCGCCCCTCGTTGGAAGTGTTCAGGGGGTGTCACCCTGCCATTTTATGATTTGTCACAGCTATAATTTGTCACTTACTGGGGCATGTTAATGTGTTTTAATTCAGCCTAACAGCTTTGTGAGATTTATTTGTGTTTCAGTTAAAGCAAAGATGCTGTTTTGTAAGAAGTGTTTAACATGCAGCTGTTAACAATTTGTTAAAATTAAAATGAAACAAAAGCAGGGGCTGGTGAGTGACTCAGTGGGCTAAGCCTCTGTACCTGTGATCAGAAGGTCACAGATTCGAGTCCTGGCCTTTGAGAAAGGCCCTTAACCCCCAGCTCCAGGGGCACCACACAATGGTTGACCGTGTGCTGTGACCCTCCCAAGCTATGAAAAGTAACATGTTGTAGGCAAGGGGATGAATTCCTATGTATACAATAAATGATTATACAACAGGGAGCAGATGAAGGTGTTGGTTTGGGTGTCACCAAAATATAGAATGCAGCCTGACTGATAACCACATCTGCAGCATTCCAAAGGCACACATAGAGATTGCAGGTCTCCTCACACTAAACCAGGGTGATGCAAGCACGCACATCTTGGGGGTGTTCCACAAAGCAAGATTCCACAGCAAGTTGGCTTAAATTAAGCTGGAAATCATGGTTGTCCAATAGGAAAGCTCCTTACCTAAACTCCCGTTGGACAATTGTGACTTCCAGCTTAAGCTAACCCAGCTATTAGAAAGTCTCTAGTTGGAGTGTATAATTGAATTGTTCCAATCTCAGGAACAATGGGCGCAGGCAGAAACCAACCCTGGCCTGGCGCCAACAAACCACAGGGCTATTATTATTATTATTATTATTATTATTATTATTGTTGTTGTTGTTGTCGTTGTTTGTTGTTGTTGATCATTGTTGTTGATTATGATGTTGTTGGCGTGCTACTGTGTTGTAATTGTCAGCTCTATGATTGTTATTATTAGTGTTTTTATTATTATTCCAAGGTTCCACGCAGTTAAAAATCCTCTATGTACAAATATACTTCAATGGGCACTCAATAAATATGCTAATTTTTAGATTTCCCTTGATAAGATTTGTAAATCTAATTTGATCGTTATTAGACTGACAGAGAGTGAGATAATGAGAGTTCATGCACCTCTGTTTTAAGAAAGTGGAGCTGGCGTCTGAGTGTGAATATAGTGCACACATTAAGGAAAATGTGCGAAAATCACCTCCTAACAAAGGATGCTCATTGTGACAAAAAGTCGCAGTAATAAATATTATACAGCTTTGACTTTAGATAGTGTAAATTAATGTACAATATTATGGACCAATGTCGATCATAATAAGCCTGTTCTAAAATGTTATGAGCTGTAGCTAATTAGCTTATTTTAAAATGCTGTAAGATAATGTCTGAGCCATTGACCCTATTTACATTAATGTGTATAAATGAAATTACATCTGAATGAAAAAAAATGCTTGAGGTAAAGTAACTGGTCTGTCAAGCACAAATGTAGTGTATCAGTTTTTGGGTTTCTAATTCCTAGATCAAAGTCCTAGATCTAATATGTTCTAATATGTATCATAAGATTGAACATGGGACAGACAGACATGGAAATTATTATCTTTTTAACTGACCTCCAAAAAGCAGGGTGCCATCAGTAAACCATGTTCCACGACGACATCTGCGTTTGCCCCCAATGAAGCCTTTCTAGCTTTTATCACTTTCAGCTTTTCATTGTTTTATATCTACACTATGAGCATGTTTAACATTTTTAAAATGCCTTTGCTCTGTTTCTAAGGAGGGGGACTAACAAAGAGTTATGCTAAATATAATGTACTTTTAAGACCTCTTTAAACTCCCTTTTAGATGATAGAGCTGATTTGACTTGTCACTGTACACTGCACTGTAAATATTGAGTCTTAGAAATTGCTGCTAAAACCAGTGTTCCAGGGGGAAACAAAAGAGGCAGTAACACATACGAGGATACAGCATCAATGCTCTTCTCTCACCCACAGCTCCTCTACTGAAAGGGTACAGAAAGGCGATTTCTTTTCAACCTATTCAGTTTGGCACAACTTTTAAATATTCAGCTGTTTTCAGGATTAAGTACTGAAATTAATTCTGTGTTATTTCAAATAATTACCAAGCTGGCAAAGGTTTATCCCAATTACTGGTGACACAAATGCCAAAACAATGTTTTCCAGTTTTTTTTACTTTTTAACTATATTTGTATCCACATATCATCATGGGGAAGCAGGTTGTTATATTATTTCCTGTGTATTTCACAGAACGGAGGATTTTTAAGAAGTTTCAATTGTTCTATAATGAAATTATTCTAAAATATGGAGGTGGTCGTGGTGTGAACTATGCGTATTGAGTGCTGCTACAGCCCTCTAGTGAAATTATTGAGTACTGCATGCACACTTTTGAAAGTAATCATCCCCAGCTAAACCAATTCCTGTAAATCCATGTGATGGATAAAATATTAAATTTTGGTATCATGTCCAAGTGAGAAAATGGGTAGGCAGCCCCATGGTTCCCAGTCCTATTTGTTCAGTGTCAGAGTTGTGTTTACATGACTGACAGAAAGACAACTGAAGAGCAAGAGAAGGAATGAAAACGAAGAGCAAGCCAGACTAGATGCTTTATGGAGAGGCAGCTGCTAGGCCCTTCTGCCTGTTCCTTCTCATTTCACTCAACCAACAGATGGAGTCTGGGGCTCTACTCTGCTTGAAAGCACTGAGCCCCATTACACCCACCATAGCGCATAAGGCAAGGAATATGCTGGTCTTTGGCACGAAGAGAAATTAACTGCAGAAATCATGGTGTTGTTGTTGCAAAGTCATTTAGGCGATTAGTACCAAGCACATTCAAATTCCAATGACAAAAAATAAGGATTATGGTACTTTTTAAGGAAAATACACATAGCAATGAGGGGGGCATATAAACATATAGAACAGAGCTCCACTCCTGGGGAGCGACAGCTCTGCACATTTTTGGGTTTCCCCTCATTTAACACACCTGATTTAACTTCTCTGCTAATTACCACCAAGTGGAGTGCAGTGCTGGGGCTCTGCAGGACTGGAGTTGCAGACCCCTGATATATAAACAGTGAAGGGGTGCCACAGAAGTTCAACTGTCAGCATTCACAGGCTTGAAGCCTGTATGTTTGGTCCCTTTGAGGTGGGGGGGTCCTTATGGCAGTTCCTGAGAATTGATAACAGGATCAATGCAAATTTTTACATATTTCCCACTCGGATAAATGAAGTATTTCTTATTTTACAAGTTTGACTAGATATGCTGTTGTTGATCTATAGATGAGTCATGGTAACATCCAGATTAGAATCTCTTATGTTCTATGTCACACTGTGGTAGAAATTAATCAGGGGAAACCAAGAGCCTCCATTTAGGAGGGAGACACGAGAAGACTCTGAAAGACAATAACCAAAGTCAGAGAAGCAAATGTTAAGGCGTGAATGCCTTTGTATCTAAGGAAAACCTTGACATTGTCTTATCTTCAGATTCACTTTTCCTATAAAGCCATGAAGAAACTATTATGAAATCAACTGTGGGTGCTTATAGTTTTAATACCCTCAATAACATTGCAAGATATGCAGGATTCTTATATCTCAAAGTAAAAAAATAGAATAAAACATCTAGATATTTGTAGTTGTACTTGGAGTTCATTAAGACCTAGCTTGTATTTTTTAGCTTATTAAACATTCTTGAGATTCTACTTTGAGAAGGTGAGGCGCCAATAGCGAACATCAGTGTCTCATTTGCGCCTAGAAACCCCAGTCCGTCTTTGCTTCAGCTCTGCTTTCATCTGCTGCCTTGCGACTCCAATTAGAAGCGACGGACCTGAAAAACAAAGACAACAGAGTAGCATATTACTCACATAGCTCACTAGAAACACCAAGGTGAAATCCTCTCCGAGTGAGAGTAATTTGTACCTGGTGAACAGAGGCCTGCAGCAGGCGAATAAAGGCGGAGCGTTGCCATGGAAGAAGCCGTTGTGAGTGTATGTGATTCATGCAGTACGATCTAATCAGCTCGTGGAGGCACCGGCATGGCCGCCCCTCCACCGCTCCTGCGGCATTGCCGGGTTTGATGTCTAATGATGCCAGCTGCCGGCCGCTGCTAAGCTATGGGCGCTAATAAGCTGGCACACTGGCAGCACCTTGCCCCAGGAAGCCGGCAGCAGGCCGCTGGGTGGGGTCTGAAGGCCCACTGCTAGCTGGGGATGCAGCCGCCACAAAGGCAACGGTTCCCTTTGAGCTTCGGCACATTTCCATATTTCATTAAGCAGCGACCGGCGGGGGCCTGGCCAGATGTTCTGTTTGCAGCTATTTAAATCCCGACCGCTTCTTTCATGCTTAAACACAGACGCTGTGATGAGGAGCTTGCCAGCATTTGATGCTGGTATATTCATTCTGACGATGTTTCAAACTTCTTTTAAAGGTCCACCTTCATTCTGATTTCAGGAAGGCATGTGAACACAAAGTCATCCATATTATAATTTTAACAGCTGTCATTTTTGATAGCCATGCCACTAAACATTGCATGTTTTTTCCAGTAAGTCACATCTGGATTCCAATTCTCCCGTGAGACTGTTTTTAATGTTTTGTTTATGTTTGTTTTGTTGCATTTATGGAGCCATTGGGAGAACTTGTTTGTGTTCTGTATTTCCATTTGCGGTTACTATAACCTGCTTCTGATCTGTCAGAGCTCCAATTAAGCCAGGGAGCGTCTTTTGCTCTGTAAACCAAAAGGAGGGCATATTGAATTCAATTATACACTCCAACTAAAGACTTTCTAAAAACTCTCTTCTTTCCTGCCAGGTATGGGGGGTGTTGTGTGGGTGAAGGTGGGGGTGTGGGCAAGCACAGCCTGGGTAAGAAGAATGCCTATATGCAAACTTCTCATTATCCATTACTGCTGTGTTTCTTGCGTGTGTCCTGAGCTGTCATCTTGCTGCGGGGTGTTGTTGACAGCGAGCGTGTCTGAGGATAAGCAGAGCGGCCTGGGCGGCGGGGGGGCTGTTAGCTAGCTGGTGGTCTGCCTTTCAGAGCAGTAATCTAACCCACAGCAATTACATCTGTTAGCTCCTCATCACTCCTTTCATCTCAAACAGCTGTGTGAAACTGTGTCCTACTTTTTATGGGCTACGGCTGCCCACTGCCTTCATTTAGGTTCATAAGTATTTGAATTTTATTATTTTATTCTCTTTTAGTATTTTTATTTTATTGACTTAGTTTTGTGAAATAATTCCAGTGCACGGGTACTTGAATTACAGCTTCTGACACCTCTGATCTCTCACGACTTCCATGATTTAACTTGCACATCCAGCTTCATAACTCTGCTCTGGATTGAGGTCTGACTCGTGAGCCTGTATATACTAATAAACGTAGGTAAGGACTACTTCAGGAAAAAGGAGTGGGAAGTGTAAAATATGAACATCCATCCACCCATCCATCCGTCCATTCTGCTCCACTTATCCGGGGTTGGGTTTCAGGGGCAGCAGTCTGAGCAGAGATGCCCAGACCTCCCTCTCACCAGCCACCTTCTCCAGCTTCTCCAGGGGAATACCAAGGCATTCAGAGAGATATAACCTCTCCGGTGTGTCCTGGGTCTGCTCCAGGGCCTCCTCCCGGTTGGACATGCCTGAAACACCTCCTCAGGGAGCCATCCAGGAGGCATTCTAGATAGATGGCTGCACCACCTCAACTGGCTCCTTTCGATGCGGAGTAGCAGTGGCTCCACTTTGAGCCCCTCCTGAATGTCTGAGCTCCTCACCATAGCTCTGAAGATGAGCTCAGACGCCCTTAACAGAAGCTCATTTCCACCGTTTGTATCCTTGATCTCATTCTTTGACTCACTAGCCTGAGCTTGTGACCATAGGTGAGGGTAGGAAAGTAGACCAACTAGAAAACCAATAGCATCACCTCTTGACTCAGCTCTCTTCACTATGGCTGACCAGTGCATAACAACCCATCTAATGCATGCTGGATGTCACAGCTCAATGAAACCAACAGGACCGCATGAAAAGCAAAGATGCTGGCCATCCTCCGCTCCTTGGCTGTCCTTAGTAATTCTGTCCATAAAAGTTACGAACAGAATCAATGACTAGGGCTGCCCTGTCAGGGTCAGCTCCTGTTCCATTCTGTGTCCCTTCCCCGTTTGGCCAGCTGGTGTCGCTGGTCATCCCGTCCCACCTGTGTCCTTTCCCCGTTGTCCTAGTCTGTACTGTTTTCCCATGTTTCCTGTCAGCTGCATGGCTTAATGCATTGAGCATGTGGGGCTGCCTGATTCCTTCTGTCTTACGTTCGACTCCCGCCTCCTCTGTTTTTGTAGATTTTGTTCCCTTGTGTTTCATTTGTATGAGTTTTCTTGTTCCTGTGTCTGGTGATTTGTATTCGGTTTTAGTTTCGTTCCTTGTGCCCATGCTTGTGTTTCTACCTGTAGTATTCCCTAGTGTTAGATTCTGTTTTCCCTATTTCTTGGTTAGTTTTAGTTTCTTGAGTTAATTAGTTCCACCTGTTGCCTGTTCTTGTGCCTGCCCTTGTGTGTGTTCCTGATTGCTCGTTGCCCTGCCCTTCCCGGATTGGTTAATTGTCCGTCTCACTCCTGTTGTGTCGTTACCCTGTTTAGTTTAGTATTTAAGTCCCTGCCTGAGGTCTGTTCCTTAGTGGTTCATTGTTTGGTATGGCTG
>JAODKC010000095.1:32272373-32287427 GCA_026777985.1 Mormyrops attenuatus | reverse complement strand
TTGAGTGTTCTGCTGTTGAGTGTTCTGCTGTTGAGTGTTCTGCTGTTGAGTGTTCTGCTGTTGAGTGTTCTGCTGTTGAGTGTTCTGCTGTTTCTATATGCTTACCTACCCTGTTTTTATTAGTCCTGTTTATTCCCATTTACTTTTGACCCCTTGTGGTCCTTTTTGTTTTTTATTAGTGTTTTCTTGTGTTTAGTTAATAAACTCTGTTTTTGTTCTTTGAGCCACAAGTGGGTCGTCCGCCATTTCTGCTTGCACCATGCCTCACTCTCGCCATCGCACCCAGTCCGCCCCGATCCTTGACATGCCCTGGTGGAGTCAGACTTACTGCCAGCACACGTGTAGAATGGTTGGGCAAACTCCCATGGACCCTCCAGTATCCTTGTAATGGTGAAGAGCTTGGGTTAATCTGCTAACAAAAAAGTTAGCTTAAAAAATTAACCATTAGTGGATCCTTTAGCACCACTCCCTAATAGTGGTGCTGTTTTGCACGATACTTTGTCAGACATTTTTTGAACCAGTGGCACTCTTGATTTCACACAAAACTGATTATGATGATGATATATTGGCATTAGAATGATATGTTTCTGGTATATATGAAGATGGTCTGTGATGTGAGGCTGGTCCACACCTCTGCCAAACCCACAGGCTTCCTCACTTGAATTCTACCTTGTTGCTCATCTGTGTTAATTGCCAATCTTATTTAGCCGGTCTAGCTGGTTACCTCAGGTCTCAGGTATTGGTGACTATATGCCAGTTCTGAATGTTCTACCACCGTGGTTCTTCCCATGTGTTTGCATCTCCTCTTGTGTGGTTTTGTGTGCTTGATCTCCCCAATACTCAGTCCTGCATGTATGAGCCCATTCCCTTCTCTTACAAATGTGTGCTGCCCCCATGTCCACACATGTATTACCTTTCACCCACTGCATAGATCTTTTGGCTATTTGGCCCCTGCTTCTGTTACTGAATATGACTTTGGCTTAACATTCTGGGGTGAGATTCTCGAAGACTTCTTAATGCTACGTCGTTCGTTAGTTCTATCTTTTAACACAGAACTTACGAACGATGTAGCGTTTAGAAGGCTTTGGGAAACTCACCCCAGGTTCTCAGTCTGCTCCAAACTTGAATCAGACAAGCGGTATTTGTAGAACGTGTCTTCCCATACTGCATGTCATCAGGTCAGTCCAGCTCTCTGCTCCTACCCCTGCTTCACTGATTACCTTAATAAGGTGTCTGATCAGCCATCCCACGGATGCTATATTGGTAATCAGCTGATGGAACTCGGTCATCATTCTTATCCAGCCTGGAGTTCCAGACCCTTGCACCGGCTAGCTGTTGGAGCTTTCCGGTGCACCTGACAGTATACTGGAGAGGCCTACATCCAACTCTCTGTCCACTTCGATAAGCTGCTTTGAGGGCACTGCTGCTATCAGACAACCTGCCCCGCAGCTCCTTGATTGTCCAGTTTTCATCCACAGACCTCCAAGCCAGCATCCAGAATCAGCTGTGTTTAAACTGTGGAGAGCCAGTCACCTCATCCAGCCCACCTATCCAGCTCGAGCATGTGAGAGTCACTGCAGGTCAGGTCGAGGTCAGATCTTCTGCCTACATCTCATCTACACTTCAGGCATCAACCAGACATGTGGTCAAAGAAGGAAGAGAGCATGGGGGGTCAGAATATGCACAAACATTTCAATGGTCAAGCACAGTAGACCAAAAAGGCAGCACCAGCAGCCATAGTTACAGTGTGTCACATGTTAAGTTGTGGGTAATCTAAATTGAAGTAATAGGTCTTCAGTCGAGATTTAAAGACTGAAACTGATTTGGAATCCTGAGTCTGAGTTGGCAGACAGTTCCTTAACATAGGCCTTGGAGAAGAAGGCTGTCACGGATCAGCCCTGGGGATCTCCTTGTGACGTCAAGGGGAATCCCCATCAGGATTCCAATGCCTCCTAGGGAATCCCGGTCTGTATGAACCTTCTCATTATAGAGTCCCGTTCTGTCTGCAGTTTTCCTTGCTAGTGTTTCTTTCTTAAGTGATACCCCTCCTCCCAGCTGAATTCAGGTTTCGCTAATTGCCTTGTCTATTTCTGCCTGTCTGGTACACCGGCCAGACTTGAGATCTCCCCGGTTTACCTAGATTTCAAGCACTTCCTGCATATCTGTTCTGTCTGCCAACTGATGTCCTGACCCAGTTTTTGCCCTCAGACCACAAGACCCATCCAATCCCCAATTGCCAGGATGCAGACAGGACACACGTGGAGCAAACACGAGGGAAACTCAGGGCTGGGGCGGATGGGAGCAGGAAGGGTCCGGAGGTGTAAGAAGCAGGAGCAGGGAGAGCCAGGCGTATCGGAGCTGTAACAGAGACACAGGAAGAAGTTGCTCAGAAATTGCATACTAACAATATGCAATAACGACGATCACTCCGTGCGAGGTTTAAGTAGCAAAGCGGGCGTGGCTTTGATTGCTCGCAGCTGTTGGTGTGACAGAACCCCCCCTCTGACGACCGACTCCCGGCAGTCGGATATCGCGCCAAGGTCTGCCACGGGGCTGGGGCCCCGGTCGGGAGGGGATATCAGCATGAAACTGCGTGATCAGAGTAGGATCTAAAATATCGGAGGCAGGAACCCAACTTCGCTCCTCATGACCATACCCCTCCCATTCCACAAGATATTGTAAACCCCTTCCTTGGCGGCAGGAGTCAAGCAGGGATTTTATGGTGGAGGCGGTTCTCAAGCATCTGCAGGGGAATGAGCGAGGTTGTAGCGAATGGGCTTGAGGAGAGAGACATGGAAGACTGGGTGAATACAGTACAGCCTAGGGAGAAGTAGATGGTAAGTAACGGGGCCGACTTGGGCTGAAATTTTAAACGGACCGATGAATTTAGGACCCAGCTTATGGCCTCAGGGCAGCTGGAGATGTCGCGTTGATAGCCATACCCGATCTCCAGGATGATACACTGGTGCTGGACGTTGTCGGCCTGCTTGCGCTTTAATCCGTGCGGCTCCTTTACACAGCTGTCGATGCACCGCACTCCATACCTGTTTGCACCGCCGATACCACTGTTCTACCGCAGGGACCTTGGTAGGGGAGGGAGTCCACGGAAATAAGGGAGGCTGGAGGCCCAGCACGCACTGAAAAGGAGTTAAACCTGTGACGGTATTGATCAGAGAATTCCGGGGAAACTCTGCCCATAGCAGGTATCGAGACCAGTCCTGGGGCTGCATGGAGCAGAGGGAATGTAAAACCTTAGCGACTTCTTGGTTTAGTCTCTCCGTCTGTACGTTAGCATGGGGGTGAGCTGAGCTCCAGTATAAGCCGTGGTTAGATTTACATGAATGTTCAGTTGGGCACATAGAGCTTGGAATACTCGGGAGGTAAATTGGGGTCCTTGATCTGACACGATATCCTCGGGTAATCCGTAGTAACGAAACACCCACTGGAGAAGCAGCTCACCGAGATCTAGAGCAGATGGCAACTTGCGGAGGGGAATGAGCCGACACATTTTAGAAAAGTGCTCAACTACGGTTAAGATGGTAGTATATCAAGACGAGGGAAGAGCCGTAATAAAATCTACAGCCAAGTGAGACCATGGTCGTGTGGGAATCGGGAGAGGGTGTAGCAATCCCGTTGGGGCTTGAGTCGGCGATTTATTCTGAGCGCAAATGGGACAAGGTAACATGTCGAGGGAAGTCTCATGTCTCCAGCCAGGCCACCAGTAGCATCTAGCTACCAGACGGGTAGTTGCATCTACCCCGGGGTGTCCCGAACCCAGTGAGGTGTGGACCCATTGGAGAATAGAGTTTCTCAGTTGAGACAGGACATACGTACAATCTGGCAGGCAGTCAGATGGTGGGGCATGTCCCTCGTTGTACAGGTGGAGTCCAGATCCCACTGGATGGGACCTATGAAGCAGGTAGGAGGCAGGATCGGAGTCGGATCCTTGGATATTCTTTGATTGGGGAAACAGCAGGAGAGCGCGTCCGCCTTCACATTCTTAGTTCTGGGGATAAAGGAAACCTGGAAGTTGAACCGGGTAAAAAACAGAGCCCATCTCCTTGACGGGGGCTGAGACATTTAGCAGATTGTAGATATGGCAGATTACGATGGTCCGTGAGCACTTGAAAGGGGTGTTTAGCTCCCTCCAGCCAATGCCTCCACCCCTGCAAGGCATACTTTATGGCTAACAATTCGAGATTTCCAACATCATAGTTACACTTAGCGGGGGACAGTTTCCGGGAAAGAAATGCACAGGGATGAACTGTACCTGATTTCACGTCTTTCTGCGAGAGCACGGCTCCGATCCCAACCTCGGAGGCGTCCACTTCGACAATGAAGGGTTCCTCCGAATTGGGCTGCCGTAACACGCAGAATTTTTCCTTTAACTCGGAAAAGGCGTGTGATGCGGCTTCGAACCAGACTAGTTTCTTCTTTCCATCTCTAAGTAGATTAGTTAGGGGTGCCCCCACCGTACTAAAGCTTTGAATGATGTGGCGATAAAAATTGGAGAATCCTAGGAAAATTGGAGAATCCTAGGTCGTAGCCACTCGAGGACAGCCCTGACCTTACCTAGATCCATAGCCACCTCTCCTGGTCGAATACAATAACCCAAAAATAGGGTAGGCCTGCGGTGGAACTCACATTTCTCTCCCTTAACGTAAAGCTGGTGATCGGCTAATCGCTGAAGAACCTGTTGAACATGTGTGACGTGTTGAGCAGAGTACATCAGGATGTCGTCGATGTATGTGATGACAAACCTATTAAACATGTCTTGGAAGACACTGTTGATGAATGCCTGGAAGATAAACGGACTGTTAGCCAAACCGTACAGCATAACAAGATATTTATACTGACCAGTAGTTGTTAAGAAAGATGTCTTCCACTCATCTCCCTCTCGGATTCGGACGAGATTGTAGGCGCTTCATAGTTCGAGTTTGAACTACAAAAAAGTAAAGGGAACAAGGTCCGGGAAGGCAACAAAGTACAAATATAAAGCAACACAGGGTAACTTAACATTCTGAAATACACAACTGAACTACAATGACCCACAGAGGAACTGAACTAAGGCAGGAACATAAATACACTAACCGAACCAGGTAAAACATAGGATGAGTGAGACATGAAACAATTAACCAATCAGGGAGGGTGCAGGACAACGAGCAATCAAGGTTTAACGCTCAAGGACTGGTGCAAGGAAACAGGCAACAGGTGAAACTAATAATTAAATCAAGTAACTGTGAGATCAACAGGGAAACTAAGAAACTGACAGAGAAACAAGGAAACAAAATATAGCACTGGGAAAATAACAAAGGCAGGTAAAACAAAACCAAGGCACAAAGCAAAATATCAAAACAGAATACAAAACCAAAACACTAGAAAAACAGTTACAAATGAAACACTAGGGAACAAAGTACAAAAAGAGAGGAGGTGGAATCTGAACACAAGACTGAGGAGTTTACAGGTAGCCACACACTCAGCTCATTGAGTCATGCGGCCATCAGGGGAGAAGGGGAAACACACTGAAGACTTTGACAATGGGGAGGACAGGATGGCCAGCGACATCTGCTGGCCAAACGCGGAGGAGAACATGAAAGACTCGGACAAACAGGTGATGACCCTGACAACTATCCCACTGGAGTGGTAGATAAATTGTGAAAAGATCTGGAAAGAAAACAATTACATAAACGTATGCAAAAAATCAAGACTAATCTTAGCCTCAGAAGCAGAGTAAGACATAGGCTATCCTAGGCTACATGTATGTATGTTTCTTTTTTTATTTTCTTTTGGTGAAACACTGCTTCACCTATTGTCATAAAGAAACCTCCACTGCTACAGTAGATGGTACTCCTACACTATCTCAGGCTCCATTCTCACTGGACAGGTGAGAAAACCAGTTTCAGTAACTGGGGATCGGTCCGCCAAGGCCCCTGTCTGTGATCCAAGATCAGACCCTTAAATCAGACATTAAATCAGACCCTTATGAATCCTCCTGCAGGTGGTTGGGTGCATAGGAGAAAAATATGAATAATCAGAAGAAAGTATAGCAATAAAGTAAATTGAACCATTTCATCTGTACATATTATTGTAATTTCCCTTAATTTTGGTACATGGGCCATGTTGTAATTGCTACCCTACACTGGAATAATGACTGGAAAATGAATGAATGGGGGTACTTTTCTTAGGGACAGTGTGGTCTCATAGCTCTGGGGCTTGGATTTTAGACCCCATGTATTTGTATGTGGTTCCTCTAGGTACTCTATTTCCTCATGTGGTCCAAAAACATGCAGTTAGATGTATGTAAATTGCCCATAATTTATGAATATTTGTACCCTGTAATGGGTGTCCCCTGACCTGCACCACCAGGTTCATTGTAACCTTTTATTGCTTAGGATGCATAGGATGGATCTGGTTTTGCACCCAAAAGTTATATGATTCATTAGTCGGAAGTGTAATAGAAATCAAATCTAATCAAAGGATGAATCTGATCATAAAAATAGCAATAATCAGTCAATACTCAATAATTACTTAATAAAAACTGAAGGTACAGCACCTGGCAAACTGTAGAATGATTCCCATAGTTCTTGAAAAAGCTATTTTAAAATGCATAGCTCTAAAATAAAACCGCCCTAGAATAAGTATTCAAATGCATCTGAATTACTAATGTTAATGCATTGAGCTATGCAGAGGGTATCATGCACTAAACCAACACATCAAGGCTTTTGTGTTACTTAAAACAATAGCACAATAATCCTAGTAGTTTCTGCAAGAATATAGTACTTAACAGTGTGATTTTCTGTATATTTTTTTGCTTCAATAATTTATTTATAATGTATTTAGTTATACACAAATTCATCACTAACTAATAAACATCCTGCACTACATTTAGGCAATAAAGCTTCCATAAAACAGTCTCTAAACGGTGTAATGGGGGGTTCAGTTATGATTCAGTACAAGAAATTAAAACTGGAACACTGGACATCCTGATTTTCTCATGAAACAACCACTTCCTTAAAATAATGATTCATCCATATACACCAGCGAATCCCAAGGTTGTATCATGGTGTTTATCTGTTTGCTCAATATTTCTCAGTGGCAGGACTCAATTAACCCCTGACCAGCACAGAATTTCAGGCAGTTTCTTCAGCTTGCTTGTCAGACAAAGGGAGAGGTGGAGGTAAGGAGTGCATACTGATTAGAGCACATTGCCACACCCACCACAGGGATGAGAAGCCAAGTGCAATCATGCAGCAGGTGATACCTCAGCACCACACAAGTCCCAATGGAACGGTGTGAGCTTTTTCTGGTGGCTGGAGTGCCAGGCCTGCCACTAACCCCCAAATTTCCCTGCAAGTTGTGGGACCTCCTTACACAGCTGGATGTAGATTAACATCATACCCAGGACAAAGCAATTGTAGGTTAAGGGCTGTGCACAAGGGGCCAACAGAGTAGAATCACTCCGGGCATTCACAGGATTCAAACCAGCAATCTTCTGATTACCAGCACAGATTCCTAGCTTCAGAGGCACCATCCCACCCACAAAAATACAAATGAGAGAGCAATTTGGGCTTTATATGCACAAAGTACAAATGCACCACAGCATTTTTTAATGTTATTTCTATTACATAGACATATTAATTCAAATAATACAAACTGAAGACTAGCCTCTGTTAGGGTCTGGTAGCCAATCCTAGATGGACCATTCCAAATGGGTGTGGATCATCGTAATTAATCTGAACCACTAAAATCAGCATCAAATACTACTTGCAATGGTTCTACAAACTGAGATGTGGGGTGGCACTGATCTCACATCTTCAGGGTTTGAGTGTTCAAAACTGCTTCTGACTTTTCTGAGAGAAAGATGCCTAACCCTTACTGAATAGGTATGTTTACATACTGTTTAATCTGGTCTACTACAATATTATTTACACTTGCCCTTTATACGTTACTTGTTTTTATTGTATTACTGCACATCTATTTTCAATTAATTCATCTATTAAATACCTTATCCAGAGCAGGGTCATGGGGAGGCCTGAAGGCTATCCCAGGCAGCACTGGGCACAAGGCAGAGGATACCCTGGGCTGGATGCATGGCATTTGTCTATTGTCATTGGTATACTTTTAGCTAAATGAGTAAGAATTCCAATGCAATAGCAGCCAATAAAACATCAATAGCAGCCAATAAAACATTAAATAGTTTTGGTAAGCAAGCCATAGCATTAGGTGATTAATATGTTGCTGTACATCAAAATAAAAATATTAATAGTGCAATATGGTGGGACAGTGGTTAGCACTGTTGCCTCACACCTCTGGAATCAGCTTTTGAGTTGGCGCCATGGTTCCATGTGTGTGGAGTTTGCATGTTCTCTGTCATTGTGGGGTCCCACCCCACAGTGCAAAAACATGCGAAGGTGAACTAGAGTTACTAAATTTCCCATAGGTGTAAATGGTGTGTGTGCCCTGTGACGCCTCATCCCGGGCTGTTCCCTGCCTTACACCTGTAGCTTCTGGGATAGGCTCCCGACACCCCGTGACCCGGAACAGTTCAAGCGGTTACTGAAAATGGATCAAACAGTGCAATACTAATCATTCTTTTAAATAGCTATAGAAACATTTCATAATTTTAAATAGATTGTTCATACCAACAAGTTCAACTTGTAAGTCACCTGGTTTAATATTTGGTCAATGAAAAAAAGCCAACATCCCACCTGGGCTGTTACTCACCTTGTCCCCTATGATTCAGGCCACCATTGGATGGAAAAAAACGATACTTCTCCATAAATCAAGTCCATTATTTCTGGTGCTTTTATTTAATAACTATCTGTATATGAACTGAAAGGAAACTACACTTCTCCTTTAGTTTAACTAATCAATCTTGGAAGAATTAAATTCTTTAAGAAAAAAAACATTTCATTACAAAAGGATGCATTTAAATATACTGGTCAATACTTACAGTAAGTAGTAATCAGACAGAAAGACGATTCATTTTTTTCTGTGTATGTGCCTTCCTCCTTTATTATTATGTATACCATATACAATTATCCCATATAATTAACATGAGAAAGACAAAGTATTTTGCAAATTCAGAGAAATTCAAGTAATATATTTCCTGTTTAAGTTGCATTCCTATTCTTTGGGGCTTCCTGAACACCATGGCTGTTGAAGAAGATGGCTAGAGGCAGCTTAGAAGTCTGGTCTGTCCTTCTTCAGCTTGCTGTAGTCCATGTTCACTGTAAAAAACTGTAATAAAGAGAATCTTCATTAAGGGAGAAATCAGGCCCTTGATGTTTCCACAGTAGGAACATATAAGAAAACTCGTCTTAGCTGGATTATAACTCTACTCAGTAAGCTTTAACAAGATGAAGACAAGATAACTAGATCACCTTGAAGAGAATGCTTTTTCATGCCATGTGAGGGGTCACTCATAAGGGCTCATACCTTGTACTGATCATTATGGCCCAGTTTGTTCCAGGGCTCTGGGTTGTTCTTGTGATCCCATCTGTAGAACAAGAGATTCAGTCTTTAAGAGTGTAGTTTAAAAGGTTAAATCTCATCACAGATGGAGTCTCCTTGTCTGAACCCAGAAAGGCACATCACACTTACGAGACGTCAGGGTTGCGCAGAGCCAAACGGGCCAAGTACATCACAGACATTGTTGCTCCTCCACCAATGAAAATGAAGAGTGGGATCAACTAAAATAAAAAAGAAATAAACATTCGTTTATCAGAAATATTTCATTTACAGCACTGATTGAGTAAAGTGCGCACGTGCTAAATAATTTCAGAATTGAAATCATTATGATATAACACTACTGTATATCTAAGGCCTAGTAATAACTATGCTGGATAAATCTGAGCGTAAGATCTACCAAAAACGGCCAGTCGCAAGATACTGACGTAAAGAAAATCACAATATTAAATAGATCAATACTGTAACTGTAGCTTTTCTGCAAAAAAAACCGGCACTCATAGTGTTGGCAAACTCGATACTGATTAACCAACGCAATACTCATGGCTCTCATTTGCATTACGCCAGAGTCCACACAGTTTAATCAAGGTTAAAAAGACATTTCTACGGGCGACGTCGGCGCAGACCGCTATTTTACATGCGCTGGTAATATTTGCACGGGCGGAGAGTATCCCACAAAACATGAATACGAAACGTCAAAAATACTCCTGTATTTGCACAAACCCGAAAAAAACGTAATTCAACGTGTCATTGATTCGCTGTCCGCATTGCTCCCGTTTGACAGCAATGCCTTTGACTGCTCCTGTCTCAATGTCACCTCGGGCTGTAAATAATCTGTTTCCTTCACATTTACTTACGGCCGGGTGCTGTCTTAGTTGCTTGCCAACGAAGCCTAACATTCTGGTGATAGCAGGTGTAGTCTTTCCCCCCCCCAAAAAAAATATATTAAATTGAAGATGTAACCGAAACGACGGAGGTATAAAGAGAGTACGTCACTGTGCAGTGCAGCGCTCTGTACTCAAGGACCTAAGTATAGGAATGGGGGACCTAGAGGTATATTGTTAATATGCTGCCTGCGGAACAATTGCAGTATTTTTTAAAAAGCCGAATAAAAATAGCATTTTAGCACATTAAATTAACACATAAAAGTATTCCATTCAATGAAAAATAATTTCAGTGACCGTTTTCAGGCAGCAGAGTAGACACCTACGATGCTTCCGCTGTAACGGCATTTACCGTAGGTGTGTACATATGTGTATATGGCATGTGTCTGTTTCACACACAAGTAAAAACAACTAAAACCTTGATGATATATATCATCAATATATGTAACATATTTTAATTCAAAACAAGCATTATCTACCTGGTCGAACACATCTTGTAGGCTAATTACCTGGTCAAACACATCTTGTAGGCTAATTAAAGTCTGCTTTAATTATTAAGTTTAATCTTAGCAATTGTGGCGAACGTCTTCGGTTTGTGAAACCAAATCTTTTAATCTAAGAGTATACAGTTGTGCAATAACCAGAGTCAGACTGGATCTTAGCGATTAATTTCTTGATCATTTTCATGTGTGTTGCTGTTATAAAATGATTTATGTTAATAATTATATAAATGGGCTACTCTAATAAGTAAATATTATGAATGTCTTTCATAAGCTTGGTTTTCAGAAGGTTAAATGTGTTAAATATTTTTAAAATCAAATAGTTTTTCAAAATACGTCCATCCATTGTGTCCATCCATTTAGCAGCTTATCCAGGTCAGACACAGGGAGCTACTGCTGATAATCTTGTAAACCCACATTAAATGATATAATTATGGAATGGTCTAAAACAGATCAGCTGAATAAGCATTACTGGTAGATCTTACCACCCAGTTTTCTCTAAATTATCGTTCATTAATCAAGAAATCGTAAAACGGGAGGTATTTTCCCATAGAAATGTTACAAAAATTATTTGTAGTGCCAGGCAGGCTGAGGCATTGCGACAACAACGAAGGAAGAGAAGACTTGCTTGCCAGGAAGAACACGTTCTTTATTATGGTCCCTATTAGGACTGTAACCGGTGTTATGCTGAAAGGGGCATCCCTGCCGTAGAATGCATGCCTGTCTCTAAATGATCGATAGGTCGCTGATCTGAAATGAGTTGAGCTACTTTGTCGAGTTAGGCTACCGTAGTACTAATCGATAGCCCTAACCCTAATCCCCCCAAAAAAACGCTAAAACCCTAACCCTAAACACCCCTAAACCCCTAACCCCAAAAAAACCCCTAAAAGCTTAACTCGTCAGAAGACCGGCACCCAACGAGCATCGAACACGAAATCCAATGTGGAGATACAGGGAAGTTAGACACAAGATGGCAACAGCCATCAGTGCGTTACCTCCAATGACAGGGCAGATACTCCCCGAGCGCTGGCGTGGCTAGCTGCTGCCGGGCGCTGGCATGGTAGGTCCCCCCTGGCACCAACCTTTCCTCTTGGGTGCCTTTAGGGAACCTAATGCTCCTTTCAGGGGTTTCTCTGGTCAGGGTACCCCACACACAGTGACTCCCACAGCCATGCCCCCTTATCCGGGGACAGTCAACAGAAGGGGCTGCCTCGGTTGCGCTGCAGTGTAACTTCCTCCTGGCCCCAGCCCTTTTTGCTCCCCCGCTGGGTGGAGCGTCCTGCTCGCAGGGTTGGTGTATAGCATCTCTCAGGTGTGCCAAGCAGCCCTTCTCCTTGCGCCATTTGTGGAGGTCCTCCCTCTGCTGGGCCTTCACTTTCAGCAGCTCATGGCGCTTCTGGGCCAGCTGGGTTTCCAAACTTTGACATGCCTCCTCCCGACCGAGCAGTGCTGTCTTGCAGCCCCATAATGCTGCCTCTGCTGCCTCAGCCAGGCACGTGCAGCTGCTCCAGCTCCTGCCACTCCTGCTCCTGGTTCTGATGGTCTTGCTCCCGCTGCTCGTCAAGCTTGCGACATTCCTGGGCTAACCAGGTCCTCCAGCTGCAGCACGCCTCCTCGCGCTCACACAGAGCAGCCTCTGGCTGCTTGTGCTTGCAGCTGGGGTCACGCTGCGGCTCCTCGCAGCTGATGAGCTCGGTGGCCAGTGAGTGGCCAGAGTTCACAGGAGAGCCCACCTTCCTCGCTCAACGGCGTTGCCGTCTCCAACGTGAGTCCGGTGGGCTGGAAGGAATGGAGCGGAGGGTGCCTTCCTCGCTCCAGCGTCCCCTGCTTGTCTGCCCACAGCCCTGGTGCGGGCTTCTGGGCAATAGCGTGCCTGGTGCCCTTCTCTCTGGCAGCGGCAGCAGACGAGCTACATGTCCCCAATCGTTATCCTTGCATGGCGCAGCTGCCGCGAGATCCGCCACGCTGGGGCAGGCTTGCCGGATGAACTTGAAGAGCACCCCCTCCAGCCGCACTGCTGGGATCACTTCTGGCATCCCACTTCTGTCACCAATGTGGCACCAGGTGAGCCAGGGCATCGCGAGGGCAGTGAAGGACGAGGACACTTGGTTACAGGGAAGAACACGCTCTTTATTATAGTCCTTAGCAAGACTGTAACCAGTACACAATTAGCACTGAACACCAAATCCAATGGGGAAACACAAGTCAGACACAAGACAGTAAAGCTCACTTGTGGTGGGCAATTTATACAACACTAAAGACAGGCGAGGATAGTACTGGGTTCACGCAAGACATGGGCAAACACACACGCGACAATAGGGAAATTCAATTATAACCATAACTACAACACATCAGTACAACACATGGCTATTTACAGTTACACATGGGGCATGCTGGGACATGCAAACCCCGCCGGCACTACAATAACATTAGAATTAACGTAATCAAAAATATACAGCAATTTAAACAAAAAACACACTTCCTTGTTAAAGTTGTAACAGTCACAGTCAGTTTTGGTCACTTTGATTTTCAGCAGATGGGATGGTTTTTTTCATTCTGAGCTGGAGAAGATTGCTCACAAACTACGTAAAATTAACCTGATGTATCAACAGGATCAGGTTGCCGGGCACGCGCAGTCAAATATTTCACAAGTTATCCGAAAACTTTGTTGGGCCGTAGACAGGGTTTTTGGACAGTGAGTGTTACGTTATATGCTAATTAAAAAAAATATATATGAAAAATGAAATTACAAGATATAAACTTGTAAACCGGGAGAAAACTATCTGTATTATACATGGCCTGGTAAATACACAAAACAAGTTAATGCACTGTATTCATTTTAAACCATCTCTCAGGTGCTCTGACTTACCTGTCCACAGATATGTCCCCAACTTGTATATTCATGAAAATAACACACATTTTGGATATTTTCCCAGGAATTTTACACAGAATTAGTGTATGATTATTATCGTCCATCCATCTGCCGCCCAATTTCTGTACCCGCTGTTACCGCCTGGCACGGAGAAAGGACAAAGGGATGATCCATGAAGCAGCTCTCAGGATGCAGAGGTTTTATTATGTATAAACAGAACACAACGGGAAGACTAGAAAACAAAGGAACTACAAGGGATCAAACAGGTAAAAACAGAACAAGAACTACAACTAGACTTTAAGTATCATGAAGGGAAACTAACACCAGACACGCTTAGCGAAACACAGGCACAAAGTCTTACAGGAGCAAATACATCTAACTGAAACTGACAATTAGGAACATCCACAATAATCAGCTGATCAACAGAATGAGGGGAGTCACATAAATATACAGGTAATGAGGGCAACATGAGGGGCAAGTGCAGACCATAACAGTTAGCCAGACACTAGGGTTTGGAACAAGACATAGGTGAGGGTTATGCTACACAGCAGCCAAGAGAATAGGCAAACACACTAAGACAGGGGTGTCAAGCTCCAGTCCTGGAGGGCCAGAGCCCTGTGTATCTTACTTTTTTCCCTGTTCCACCACAACTCAAGAGCTGTGTGTCAATTAGGACAAGGAGTTGAATCACGTGTGTTAAATGGGGAGAAACCTAAAAATGTGCAGGGCTCTGGCCCTCCAGGACTGGAGTTTAGCACTCCTGCACTAGGAAGTAATAGCAACGGGATGGCCAGCGACATCTGCTCGTTAAACGGGGAACTGACATATTGAAGGGAACAGGACAGGGACTTATCTTGATACCCACTTGCCCCAAGCAGGGTTGTGGGGGCCCGCAGCCTATCCCAGAAGCTACAGGCACAAAGCAGAAAATAATGTTATTTTGTTTTATCGATTTTTGAGGTTTTCTGTTCTGATCCCCTCTGGACAGCGATCAGTAAAGTCAAGCATTTTGTATAAATGACGTATCAGTGATTAAACGACTGATTGAAAGAATGCTTTCTTTGTGCCTTTGGTGCCCCCAGGTGGTCAAAACTGTACCAGCATAAATGATTTCCAGCTGGAGTGTTGCTAGACAAATTGCTCCACTGGGGCACAGACGCCCACCCCCCTTATAACCCATATGATTTTAACATGAAATTTTACTGGGGCACAGCACATAAAGACATAAAAAAGGGGTATAGCGACACCCATGGCTCCCAAACTTGGCCCTGGGGGGGGGGGGGGGGGGGGTGGAAATTGAAAGAAAAAGGGGCGAGAAGGAAAACAGAAA
>JAODKC010000095.1:32235114-32257751 GCA_026777985.1 Mormyrops attenuatus | reverse complement strand
GACATTTTAAATCAAAATTTGGCTGCCTCTGCCAAGAAACTGAAACTGGGCCATCACTGGATCTTCCAGCAGGACCACGATCCTAAGCACATGTCCAAATCAATACAAAAACAGTTAGCTGACTATAGAATGAAGCTTCTGCCATAGTCATCTCAGTCCCCTGACCTGAACCCCATTGTAAACTTATGGGCTGAGCCGAAGAGAATTGTGGAGGGCGCTATATATATATATATATATAGCGCCTTGTTTTATATATATATATATATAAAAAAAACAAGGGTGGTGTATGATGATTGTAAGTCAGTTACCTAAGGTTAGTTACACTATATTGCCAAAAGTATTGGAACACCTGCCTTTACACACACATGAACCATAATGACATCCCATTCTTAATACATAGGCTTTAACATGGAGTTGGCCCACCCTTTGTAGCTATAACGACTTCAGCTCTTCTGGGAATACTGTCCACAAGGTTTAGGAGTGTGTTTATGGGAATTTCTGACCATTCCTCCAGGACAGCATTTGTGAGATCAGGCACTTATGTTGGACAAGAAGGCCTGGCTCGCAGTCTCCACTCTAATTCATCCCAAAGGTATTCTGTCGGAGGTCAGGGTTCTGTGCAGTCCAGTCAAGCTCCTCCACACCAGACTTGCTCATCCATTTCCTTATGGACCTTGCTTTGTGCACTGGTGCGCAGTCATGCGCTGTTGGAATAGGAAGGGGCCATCCTCAAACTGTTCCTACAAAGTTGGGAGAATGAAATTATCCAAAATGGCTTTGAATGCTGCAGCATTAAGAGTTCCTTTCACTGGAAATAAGGGGCCAAGTCCAACCCCTGAAAAACAACCCCACACCATAATCCCCTCCAAACATAATCCACCAAACTTTTCTCCTGGCAACTGCCAAACTCAGACTCGTCCATCGGATTGCTAGACAGAGAAGCAGGACATCGTCACTCCAGAGAACACATCTCCACTGCCCTAGAGTCCAGTGGTGGCATGCTATACACCACTGCATCCAAAGCTTTGCATTGCACTGGGTAATATAATGCTTGGATGCAGCTGCTTGGCCATGGAAACCCATTCCATGAAGTTCTCTATGCACTGTTCTTGAGCTAATCTGAAGGCCACAGGAAGTTTGGTGGTCTGTAGCTATTGACTCTGCAGACAGTTGGCGACTTCTGCACACTGTGCGCCTCAGCATGCATTGTCCCTGCTCTGTGATTTTACATGGCCTACCACTTTGTTGCCACATTTTTACAAAGCGACTTATAGCACAGGTGGCATCCTATCATGGTACCACGCTTGAATTCACTGAGCTCCTGAGAGGGACCCATTCTTTCGCAAATGTTTGTAGAAGCAGTCTGCATGTAGGTGTTGGATTTTATACACCTGTGGCTATGGAAGTTATTGGAACACCTGAATTCAACAATTTGGAGGGGTGTCCCAATACTTTTTGCAATCATTGTTTATCATTGTTTATCCTATTAAATGTTACATACTCAGAAAAAGGATGTAACTCCAAAATAATAATTTGTAAATATATATTATCTATGAACTATTAATTATCATGTAAATCATGTTCATGTCATATTGGACTAGAGCTATCAGAAAGCACACAACCCTCCTTTGTGGATTTATGCCTTTCTATTTGTGTCTTATTCAAAAGGAAGTAAGATAACTTCCCACATCGGAAAATCAAAATCATTTGGAAAGTATTTCAGTCAGAATTCTACAACAAACAAAAAATTTAAATGTTTTTTTCCAGAAAACAGCACTTGTTGGGATTTTATTTTAGTTGTTGAAGCTGCCTGCTTGTTTTGAGGTACAATGTGTTCCTTATATATAGACGGTCTTGTGACCGCTCCTGAAATTACACTAAGTTGTCACAATCTTTGTGATAAGCAAACAAATCACACACACAATTAAAAGTGCAAGACCACATTGAAGTGAGAACGAAAGGGAAGCAGTTTATTGCAGAGAAATCTGACACACAGCATAGATCCTAGGGAAACCATTAAATTAAAAAAACAGAAAGGGATACAAAAGGGATTAAGAAAACAGAAAGGGATACAAAAACTGCACAAAAAATGTTAAAAAATAAAAATGGGTTATACAAAGTACCCCCATAAACAAACATACAGATGAATAATTGTTCATTGCTTCTTCCACCTGCTGAAATTGCAATTTCGATCAAAATCAGTAAAGCTCATGGTTAAAATTCAAGGTCATTCTCGATATTAGTCATTCATGCACTCCAAATCACACAAAACATAAGGAGATGCACTTCCTGTAAAGAAAAAAGTCAACTGACCACAAATAACCTTAATTTTCATGTGTTTTTATACTGGGAAACCATGGCAGTTCAGTTCTGTTTTATGCTGGACAGACGCATAGTCAAGACTGAGAAGACAGATACTTAGGTCTAAGTATAGATTAAAAGTTGGGCAAAGAGAGGGAAGAGGAACACAATTTCAGTTTGGAATGATGTAATATTTTATACATGGCAACAGTCAAACATACGATATAGTCTCAAGTTCCAACAAGGTCTGAAGGAGGGAGAGGGACTGGGAGAAGGGCTGATTGGGAAGGTATTATTCAAGTATATTTCCTCTAATATTTTTCATTATCTCTAAAACAATGTCCTTAAAGACAGATTTTTCAGAAGTGTTCGGTCATTCCACCACAGTTCGCTTCTCAGCGCTTTTTGAGATCCTTGGGGCACGCATCAAGCTGAAGAGGGCAGAAGGAGCTGGAGGAGGAGGCAGAGAGGGCAGGCGGGAGGGCGGGGAGGCACCGAAGCCGCAGAAGGCACAGAGTCCCCTGCTGCAGTTGGGTGTGGGCCCTGTGCATGGGGGGAGGGGGGGGGGCAGCCACACCCTAGCTGGGAGAAAGGGCAGGGCTGGCTTCTGTGCTGATGTTGACCAGACACTCGCTGGACTTTAGGCTGGTCAATGATTTGCAGCTAGGCAGAGAGGCCAGGGATCCACACAGACCCAGCATGGAAGGGGTGTAGTCTTTACCTAGGAAGACACATCGCACATTCAGTAAGAAGTTTCTCTTCAAATGTTTCAGTTTGACTTTTAGAAGAATCTGCACCTTCCTATTGTGGTTACAGGGCCTAATATAACCTTACATAGCTTGATAAGTGTATTCACAAGCTCATTATACCAGTTCTGTTTATTTTCCCAAAAAAGCAACAGCCTGTGGTTTCAGTTTGTCAATGACGTGTACAGCATGTGAGCGAGCATACCTGATGGACGCCAAGGTTCGCCGTTCTGCTTCCCCTCGATTTTTTGAGAATCCAGATCCAGGCTGACCTCGGCGGAGAGCTGTTCTACGCTGGGGAAGCTCCTCCTCCAGGCAGACAGACACAAAGACGCGGTGAGTGACATGCCGATGCACAGATGACTTCACAAAGCAATTTAGGGGCAAAACATATTTTCTATATACATACACTACCAGTCAAAAGTTTTTGCAGACACTGAGATTTTCTACATTTGCATGCTTAACATTTACAAAACACCCAATATTCCTTGCTAACAAATAAATTTACAGTATGTTTATTAACAATAAAATGGCAAATCTTTGATTAATCAAAGTAACCTCCTCTAGCAGTTATAACAGCAAAGAAAATTCGAGACATTCTTTCTACAAGAGACATTAAATACTGCTCTGTCTCATGGGACGAAACAGAAAACTAGTGTATTTAAAATTAAATGATATCCTAGAAATTGACTATGCCATCACCACACAACCAATTAATTGGATGACATGCACTGTTACATACTCTTTCCATGTTATAAAGGAAACTTGTTTTTATATTTTCATTTACAATTGTTTACTCAACTTCACAATGCTTAACAGGAATAAAAAATATGCAGTTTAAAAAATAAATGGGAACATGTAAAAACCTATGGTGTGCAAAAACTATGCAGACTGGTACTGTATAAGTTAACATACTTTCATTAGTTTGTATGTTATTATTGTCTGTTATTTTTTCATCCATCCACCCTTCACACCGCTTATCTAGCACTGGGTTACAGTAGATTTTTGAGAGTCTCAGGAGGCACATAGTACAAGGTGAAGGATACTCTAGCTGGGATGCCAGTCCATCACAGAGTGCGTGCACTCACACCCAGACACACGCACACACACACGCATGCACACACACATGAATGTGCAGACATGCACACACACATGCACACACTCACACACACACAAAGATAAGTTATGCCTGACTCACGCACATGAATGAGAACAACGAAGGATTTTTCCAAACACTTAATATTATGTGCTAAAAAGTAGTGTAGCTTAGCACTTCTACAATTCACATGAACAATCGGCTGAAGCGGCCAACATGAACAGTAGATTCCGGTTAGAGAATCAAGGGTTGGGGGTCTTATTTATAGTTATTGAACTTTCATTGCTCTGACGACAGATACATTTTTGTGTGTGGATGACAGCTGACTGTGCAGGATGTGGGATGTGTATGTGTGTGTGCGGTCTGTGAGATCAGAAATAAAGTTTACGTCAGCATTTATCCAGGTTATTGATATTATAACTAGTGTTATAACAATCAAAAGTACTACCATAGTACAATTAAAACATATTACCGATGTAACAGCTGAGTTGCTATTCATAGCAACAGGAGTGCTACAGCTGTAAGTATTATTAACGTTACTTGCTAAATACCGCTCGCGTAATGCTACGCACGCACAAGTGTCGTTTACCTTACTGTGTAAACGGACCAGTGAAAGAGAGGGCAGAAAGTAAGTACAAAGCAAACTAATAATAAACACGCTTTAACATTACTCTTTCCATGAACACACTTAAACAGAACAGGTATTGAGTTACAACATTTGAAGCACATTAAAGAGAGGAAAAAGTAAAGTAGTGAGCCTCACAGTAGGCAACTTTTAAACAAACCGAGGGAAACCAAACACCTCATTTTAGTTCCACCTTCCAAGGACATTATTTCACTTGGTTAATGTGGTCACGTGACCAATATCAATTACGCAAACTAATTCATAAGTAGTGAGATGGCAGTTGTATTTAGATACAAGTTATTAGTTACTTGTAGATTACTTGTAGATGCATGTCTGATAGATGGCAAGGTTGTATGTGCAAAGACCGTTTATGTAACTATATGCCTTATAAGCGGTTTGATTAGCTTTCCATGCAGATGCACATTACTGTCATATCAATATACGCCAATGAGGCAGCCCCACGTGAAGCGAATAACGTCTGGTAAATTCGGTGCATGCCAAGGTCTGGGATATATTAGACGGTAAGCTAACATTTGGTACTTGCATTTTGAATGCAGAGGAAATGGGTGTATACGTTATTGTGTACAGAATTACTTATTTAAGCAATTATGGTGAGACGGAATCTTGATTGTTTATTTACATACATTGTTTATTTAGCTGGCACACATGGATTCAGTTAGATTCCTATTGAAGACAGTTAACATTCTGTTGTAATAAACAATGTGTTAGTATACGGTATTGATAGTACTAGTGTCACATATAAATTTACGTAAACACTGATATAAGTATTAAATCAGTACAGGTTCAATTTGGGAGCTCTGCTGGTATTCTGGAATCTTTTTATTCCAATCAGATGGCCCACAGTGTTTACTCATCACCGAATGCTCAGCTACAAGGCGTATCCCTGCTGAACTGGAAAACTCACCTGCGGAAGAGTTTCACATCCTCCTGGTTGTTGAAAGCCTGGCTCGATGGCCATTGGTTGACCAGGGGGATGGTGAGCTCCTTATTCAGGTGACTGGAGTCACAGGGTATCAGGCTTGCTCTGAGGGAAACCATAGAACCAATCAGTCAGTTATACGTATGGCTGCAGACCACATGCTGTGCATCTCTGGGGGTCAATGTATCCTAGAGGCCATTATCCTCAGGTTTGCACACTCAATGGCCGCCTTGGCTGCTCCTAGGCCTATGTGTCAGTTCCCCACTCACAGCTGTTCCTGTAGCTCGAGTACAATGTCCTCCAGCTCCTTCTTCTCCTGCTGGCTCTGTCGCTGCAGCTCCTCCAACCTCAGGGCCAGCCGTTTGTTTTCCATCTCCAGGTTCTTCAGCTGAGACTCCCGCAGGCGGACCAGCTCCTCCAGATATCCCTGCCGAGGAACATAAGTTGGTCTAACATCACAGCACTGGTAAGCAAGAGACAGAGCACCTAGACAGCAGAGCAACTAAATGGGAATGTGAGGTCAAGAAAGTCTGTTACTATTTCTTCTACAGTAAATGTAATATGGAGAAATCAGAACCATCTATAAATCAAAATATTACTAAATAAAAATAATAATAATAATTAATTATCAGGGATGCACACAACTGGCATGCATTCACCGTATAAAGCAGCGCAAATGCGTATTTGTGCATTTGTGTATTTACTGTGCATTTTAGCCTTTATACTGTGAAAGGAGTACAAATCAACCACATAAAGGTTAAAACACATAGTAGTTTCTTGTCATAACAGTGCAAATGCACATACTGTATAAATGCGCATTTGCACTACCATGACAAGAAATTGATGCGGGTATCACCTTAAACAGCAAAAGCATACATGCATAACAGTCATGTGCACCCCTGATTATTATTATTATTATAAGAAGAAGAGCTGAAGAAAGTAAAGTAGAAGATATCACAACAAACTCACATCCCTTTAACAAAAGGCACCAGTAACCACATATCTCACCAGTGGTGTATTCCATAACAGCAGCAGTAAACACAACATAGTCACACTTCAGGCCCCTTGAGCCCCCATATCAGTAATGAATATCCTTTAAATCCTTACGTTTGTCATCAAGCTGCTTCTCCACTAATTTCAGGGCTTCCTGATTCTCATTTCACAATGACTCAGTCTTCCGGAGACTTCCTCCATTGGCGTTGGCCTTCATTTGAGGAATACACTTTTCCTGTCCTGTCATGATGCTACACCTTTCACCGAGAAAAATTTGATCTCCCTGGTGCTGAAGCAGGTGTGAAAAGATTCCTTGGTCTTGGTTGATGTGCTGAGCAGTACATCGATAAATAAAATGCAATTATAAAATGCAGCCAACCTGCTGGATTCAGAGTTTCAGATTCAGACTCTGGTCACGGCTTAATGTAGGTCGCCTCATGAATATGACCTAATTCAACAAAGATTTACAGTTCTGCACAGTACTATTGAATTTCTGACTGCATGTTTGAGTCCAGCACTGATATGTTTCTTGCTGGAGTTCAGGAACTAAGCCTTTGTACGAATCTTTAACACCATTTTTATTAACCATACAGTTTTGTCTATATTGTAGCCTGTGCCTTTCAGAGCTTAGACACACTCTCATCCAACAGTTTTGCTCTGTGACCAACAACACTTTGAGTTTTGTGACCACCAACATCAGGTTATGTCACTATCCAGAAAAAACACCATGTGCCCGGGTATACCATAAAACCTTCAGAAAGTGTGTGATTTCCCAAGTAATCATGAAATAGCAGCCAAGCCTGGCATTTTATCTAGGCAACGTTTGACAACCTTTGCTCAGATCTGCCGAAAGGCTCAAATTTGTAAGGCACACTCTGGCAATCCCTCATTCCCCAGCCGCAGAGATCAAGGGGATGGAATAAAGTCCCTGACTCCCAAACAAACTGGCATGTAGGTGAGACCCCAAAAAGCCATATCAGTGCAGAAAGCAGACTTTCCAGTCAGCTGCTAAAGAAGCTGCACTGAGACAATTATGGGTCATATAACACAAGCCATCCTACACTAAGCTCTGTAAAGTTATTTTGCTTTTCAGCATCTCCTTATAACATGGAGCACAGTTTGTCTTGGGTCCATCAGCTGTGTGGGCCCAAATTCCCATACACACGCTATAATATATCAGAGACCTACTCAGAAGTAGGATGGGTCATGGAAAATAAGGTCAGAGACATTATTTTATTCGGTTCCCATTCCAGAATTATATGTGGTCACCTGAGAGGGCATACACAGATTTACCAAGCAGCGGCACATTTTTGCTCAGATTTGATCTTCATAACTAATAAGCAATAAGGGGCGATTTCAGAATTTGTAATGTGTGATACTTTTTCCACTCTCCACCTGCGAAGAGTAATCAAATGTCAACTGAGGAATTTTAATTACCATGTCATACAACATGCCGAATTATTATCATTTTAATTGACTGGCATATTTCAGCTGCCAGTGCTGGACCAGATGGTATTAATTGTCTCATGGTGCCTGTGGTTTTGGAGGTTGAAATCTAAAATAGGCAGAATAAAATAAAGAATAGGATGTGGATCCTGGCACTGTTGACCGGTGAAACACAGTATGAAAACAAAGGAATTATAATATGCTATAATCAGTTTTTTGCTGATAACCCAAGGTAACATTCATCAGATGTTATATTAACCAGCATGACTAACAGCTACATTTTTAATTGCTGGATAACAAGTTTGAGCAACGATTTTGCCATAACAAAAGAGTACTGATTTCTGCTTTACATCTTTACATCATGCCATCATGACATTTTTGGTATTTGTCATAGGGCATGGTGCCTGTTTCATTCCACTCTATCGCAAAGCATAGTCAGGGGAATTTTAGAGAACGGACTGGATACAATATAAGTGTTTGTATAGCTCTTCTTCCTCATATCTGTCTTGCACTTGTTTCTAGTTAATTGTTAGAAGTGTAGCCTAGCAGCACTTGTACATAAATCAGCTCATGGCAGCTGTATGCTTATTTTGCATTATCTGCTTCACTTGCATGTCACTTTGGACAAAAGCAACTGCCAAATAAATATGCATGTACGCATGGAACTGGCCTATGCAGGGATTTTCTGCTTTTAACAGACAAGTCATTATCATATTACTGAAGCAGAGACTTATGCAAAAAAGAAATAAACACAAATAAATTTCAGTTTCAAATAGTTTCATAAGCTCCCTTTCGACTGTGTCAAATTCACACATTATCGGGGCACATAAAGCACTTATAAGGACAGAGAGATTGTTAAACATTACCCAAATAATGAAACAAACATTAACATCAAAGATAATGTGTTGTAATGACCAGATTGTCACATAATGCCATGATAAGTTTAGATGCTAAATATATATCAGAAATAATCTGTTGAAACAGTACTGTATGACTGTGAGTGTATTTTATTTGTTGTAGATAGTTATGACACTCTGTAAGCAATTATAGGTGGAGGGAATGGACAGATAAGACCATAATGTAATGAACTAGCTGCATACCTTCTGGGCGTAGACAATCTTGAACCTCTGCTCCATCTTGCGGCACTTGTTGCTCCAGCTCTCCTCGTCGGTGACCAGCGGGATGTAGGGATGCTCCGGATAGCTGTCGTCGCTGGTGCTGCTATCCACGCTCTGCTGGTCGTCATCATCGCTCAGGTAGTCGTAGCTATAGAAGTACACGGACACAAACGGGTGAGTCCAGCAGACTTTAACACGCTTATGGGCACTCTGAACACCCATAAACCTGGGAGATGAACTTCAAAGCACATTATCATCTGACAGATTCCCCTGGTGGCAAAACAAACTGCATCATTCTGTATTAAATGAGTTCCACTGAAAATTGCTTAATAGCAATTAAACACGGTGAAGCAAATCACTGAAATCCTCACCTCTGAGTGAACTTAAGATATGGTGTGTAATCAATTACTGCTGCCGACTTGCCGTCCAGGGCCTCCCCCTTCAGACAGAAGCTGCAAAGGTTAGAAAGAAAGAAAAAAAGAAGAAAGAAATCACCATATTGGGGTATTTCGCTAGAAGTACTAATGGCAGAACCTCTCCCCTTTTCCTAGCATCAGGCTAAGTTGCACAATATAATCATCCCATTAAAATGTTCTTTATTTGAGCAGCCTTTTTCTTTCCACGTGAATAAAAATACAAATGTCATTAAGGTATTAAGTCATCACACTTTTTCTATAGAAAAGAAACGTTATTTAACCAACCTATAGCTAATACAGTGTAAGGAATAATTGGAATGATTTGCTACTAACTAAATGTCCTTGTAGTGGGACACCGCCTGGTTGAAGTCTGCCATACATCTATTAGATGTATGGCAGTGTGGAGGCACTGTAGGTGTGTGGAGTTTAAGTCAAGGGAGGTGATGCTACGATTATACAACTCCTTGGTAAGACCCCACCTAGAATATTGTGTGCAGGTTTGGTCACCATACCTTAGAAAGGACATTGCTGCCTTGGAAAGGGTGCAACGTAGGGCTACAAAAATGATCCTGGTCTTAAGAGGAATGTCTTATGAGAAGAGGTTAGCTGAGCTGAATCTGTTTAGCATTGAGCAAAGGAGACTAAGGGGGGACATGATCCAGGTATATAAGATTCTAACGGGTCTGGATGCTGTTCAGCCAAATGGCTATTTCAATATTAGTTTAAATACTAGAACTCGTGGCCATAAGTGGAAATTAGCTAGAGAACATTTTAAAATGAATTTGAGGAAGGACTTCTTTACATACCGTGTAGTTAGAGCATGGAATAGTCTTCCTGTTAAAACCCTGGATTTCTTTAAATCTGAGCTAGATAAGATTTTATCAACTCTGAGCTATTACTTAAGTTCTCTCCAAATGAGCTTGATGGGCCAAATGGCCTCCTCTCATTTGTAAATTTCTTATGTTCTTATATAGCCATATTAGATGTGCTATTTTGGTCATATCTTAATCTTAGCATTTTTTTTTGTTTAAAACTGTTCAGTGTGGTTTTTCGCAGTCATCCCAATTAGATACCCAGCCAGGGAGATACTGGTACAAAATGTAATGCTTTAAAGTTAATTTTAATTACAAAGTGGTTGTTTAAAACTGTTTTGTCTATTTACTGAACAATTTATATGACATATTACCTTGCTGGATATTTCTTGCTATATAGCTGTTCAAAAACAAAATCACAATAAAATGATTTTTAAAAAACACAAGAAATATTTATTCTCAAAATCTTTGACTTGGCACTTTGTGTTATATTTTCAGATATGATCTCAGGTGAGTCTGCCAGTTTTTCCAGAAATGTTTGATAATCCTGGGATGAGTGATTTCTGTGCCAAGGTGGCAAGTGCTGGATTTTTCAAAGGCCTTAGATATTTAAAGCACACAATGCTGCTTTGACTGAATGACAATAACTGAATAACAAACAAGTTGTGTGAGCTAATGAGGTTTTGTTGTATGTTCTTTATTATCGTCATCCCTATGAGTTAGGAATATAAAAAATTAGGGCTGTCAAAATTAACGGGTTAACGCAGATTAATCCATCATCATAATTAATCTGATAAAAATTTTTAACGCAATTAACCCATCTGCAGCGCAGAATGACTCAAAATTCCTGAAAAGTCTCTGTCAACGCATTTCGGGCAAAGCACAAAGCGTTCCATTTGCCCTCGAGACTCGTATTCCGAGTCGGATTCCGAGTTTTGAAGCCGAAAGTGACGACATGCGCGTTCCCGTTTCTCGGAGATCCGAGAAAGATCTCGGAGCAGCACAGAGGATCCCGAGTTAAGAATCCAACATGGCTGCGCCCTTTATCAATAGAAGGGAAAGTTGTGGTTTTATACTGTTTAAGCACTACTTCTCATTTGTGGCTCATTAAATCAGTCACACACACTATACCGTCCAACTTATCTGTGGACGTGTTGCTACGGAGTTTTATACGTAAAGCACCGCGCTTAATGTGTTATCAACTGACATAGCTAACAATGTAAATTAACCGGGCTAGAATTGGATTTCATGATTATTCGGATTATTTGTCGGATTTACGGAAAATATCTTTAAATAGCAAAAAAAGTTCCATTAGCTAGTTAGCTAGAAAGACAGACGGACGGACGGACAGATAGCTAGATAGATAGTTATTTAGTTAGTTAGTTTCTTAATCCTCAGAGGAAAATTTCCCCTTTACTACAGCAAAGAGAAATGGAGAAAAATTATTGGTGGTATACTTCATAGGATAAAAAATAAAATTTGAAATTACAAATTAAAGGTGCCAGAGAATGAAAAGCTGACTTTACCTCCGGATAGCTGAACAAGAAGGATTTGGTACAAGACACTGATATATCTTGAATCTCAAACACTGTTGTTCCCTCTTTCAAACATAAATCTCACATGTGTAAAAGGTGGTAAAATGGGCTGATTCCAAATCCCTAGACTGTTATGTAACAGTCTTAACTACACCCCCAAACCTAACATGCACCAGCCCTCTTTCAAGCCTAATGGACCTGTACAACCTGTAACATTCACATTCCTCTCTCCAGGGCCATGCGTTTCCACAAGAGCGCCTAGGGAGGAAAAGTCATTATGTGGCGCATGACAGTTGAGATGTTGGGTGTGTGTGAGCCATCACAGTGCTTCACTGTAAACCAGCCAATAAGAGCAGAGCTCATCGACATATTAATAAGCCCACCAAAAAAGGGAAACTGGCCTGTTAGAGCCAAATAATAAGGCTATAAATGGCCATGTAAAACCACTTCTGGTCATTTTTCATCCAAACCAACTTCACTTACCTTCTATGCAGATACCAGAGAACCATATGGAAAAATGTTTTCTTTGTCACCTTTAAAAATGACTAAATTAAGTCTCTGTGTACAGGAATAAATACAAGTATGTTGCCGTAATGTGCAAACAGTGCTTCACAGTAACAGGTAACCACAAATGCAAATGGATATTGGCACCATAATAGTGTAAAATGAGAAACAAACAAACGAATGAATGAATGAATGAATGAAGAGGAGAAGAGAATGTGAATAATGTTACAGTCTGCAGGCACAAGAGTTTGTTCCTCATTAAACATCACACATATGGTTCTCAGTAAAGGGTCAGTCTCCTATGAGGCTTCTTATCAAACTAAAAATGGTTTCCCACTGCTACAAAGAACAAAGTTTTGATCACGGACGAAGAGTCCTGATCCACTGATACGCACCCCCCCAGTGGTCTCACCTGAAATCTATGGCCCCAAGTCCGATGAGCATACCGGTGAGCACCGTGGCCTCTTCCCTCAGCATGATGGCACCGTCGTCATAGAACCTCCTGGAATGGCAGAAGACATTCAGCTTCCGCAGCTCACAAACACTGAATCAGCTTACGGTAGAGTCTGACTCATTCACATTGCTGAAATTTATCACAAATTGTAATGGTAATAATGGTATTGACAGACAATGATTGATGTTTTCAGCTTATTAATACCCTTTTTTCCCTGAAAAATTAACAGATATGTTTTCAAAATTACAGCTTTGCTTAGTGCTGAAATGTCACTCTAATCTAGTAAACACCAAAGCTCACATAAAACAAAGGAGTGTACATTTATATCATCCATATTAAGCATGTTTTCCATCCATCCCACCATCCATCCATCCTGAAACTGCTTATTCAATGCAGCGTAACTGACACTGGAGCTTATGCCAGGAAACACAAACCACAATGCAGACTACCAGTTCATTGCAGAGTACACATTCCCACACTATAATGTAAATTGGCATACCTGCATATCTTTGGAGTAGTTTCTCATTCATTAAGCAAAAGTATTTTAGGACATTTTAGATGTACATTATCTCTACTGGATTGTTACAATGAGTAAAACTTGTATAATCCAAAAAATGTCTAAAACTAGATGGTTCAGGTATGCAGATGTTTTATTCTTCCTTAAAAACACTTTTACAATTACAAATTCTGAAAAATGCCCAGTTAAACTTGTGCTACATCTTTTATAGTTTTTATGATAAAAACACTTTTATTTAGAAAATATCTCCATTAAAAACAAATCTAAGTTATCGTTCACATCATTGATTAAAAACATATAAATTACGCAAAATTCTACAGCTAAATAGTATTTTATAACTGTCCCCATGTTTTTAGACAGTCCTGCATGTTTACATAAAACACTACATAAAAAGTACTCTATACGCCTTTAAGGTTATGGCTCAAAGGAAGTGGCATTATTTGATTGAGTGGATTTGGTGAGTTTTGTCCTTGAATTGTATTACGTACAGCTTGTTTTCGTATGTTTTTTAGAAGGACGAGCTAAAGCTCCCCAGCTCCCCTGGGTTCCCCAGTTCCGGTCCTGGAGGGCCAGTATGCAGCACAGCTTGCACATTTCCCTGTTCAAACACCTCAATCAGCTAATCAGCAGGTTTACTAGGTATGTCTGAGCAGGGAGATCTGCAAACTGTGTTGCAAACTGGCGCTCCAAGGCTGGAATAGGGGAAACATTAGCTAAAGGGTCATGCCCTCTCACACTAAGATATACCAAAAGTGAATGAAATTGTTGTAAATCCAAAATGTCTGAAAAGGTTATTGAAAGCTTTAGTACAAGCATGCTAACAGGCTGAGCAATGGTCAGGCCCTGTCACATCGGACTCTGTTACAACCTTGTGTGGCAGGGCCTTACAAATGAATGGCATTGATTCTTTATTGCATGTAAGATGTATTTAACACGTGCCATAGTAAAACAGTATTTGAATATATAGGCGTGTAAATCGTTTTATGCTCATATAGACAAAAGTTTTGATTTGGGTCCCTCTTTTACCTAGTCCAATGTAGCACTGCTTTTGAGGTTGCACTTTTTATTTTAATATTTGGATTCTTATATAGTTATACAGTAATTCGCCGCATAACGACATTTCAGTCAACGAGGGACCGCATATACAACAGTGGTGCCATAAGATTATACAGGAATGGAGCTGAAAAAATACTATTGCCTAGTGACGTCATAGCCATTGTAACGTCATAGCACAATGCATTACTCACGTTTGTGAGTACTGCGCTGCCAGCTGTACAAAAGTGTAGCATATACAGTTCTCTACAATACATAATACTTGATAATAATAATAAACAACTATGTTACTGGTTGATGTATTTACTATAAAGTACATTTTTTCATTAATTTAGAGTGTCGTCGTTCAACTTTTCCCCATCAATAAGTGATGCATGTACGCATGTGTGACCCATATATGAGCATTTAATAATTAAATAATTGCAATTATTTCAATGAATTGTTAAATCACTTGTTAAACAAATTCTTAAATGTCATGTTTTTATATTGAAATATTGTGAAATTAGTTTACTAAATTAAAAAGAGGTTTGGCCAATATCAGATGTCAGTCATATTCTAATGAATTATGTCCTTATTATATGTCCTTGGCTGAACTTTACCACATCAGTCTATTTAAGTTAACATTAAAATCATAAGAGTAATTAAAAATATGAATGCTTACTAAAATTTAATTAGAGAGCACAAAACATAACTTTTCCTGCATCAACAAAATTCAAAGATCACACCAAGGTGTCATGCCCCCCTCGTCTGATCCTCCCGTGTGCCACGCCCTCTCGCTACCTCCTGTGGTAACCCCATGTTACCAGTTGTTTCTCGTTGTTGTTAATTAGTCTTGTGTATTTAAGTCCATGTTATAGTATGTTTCCCCAGTCCAGTCATTAATGTTGTGTGTCGTCGTTTCATGTCTCTGAGTGTTTTTGACCTGAATAAATCCCACGTTACCCGACTCCACGGCTTATGTCCTGCTTCCCCAGTCCATGCCCCGGCAATCATGACACATGGTCAGTCCTGTCACGCCATTATGTTTTTGTAAAAATCTCTAATGTAAATGTAGCTTCTTTTACAACTATATGGGTGTCAACTATGTGCTTACCATCCACTACAGTTGACCAAAAAGTTGTTTATATTTCTTACAGGAATTCCAAAACCATGCAAGATACAATCAGGGGCATGTTATTTGTAAGAAAGAAATTCTTTAGGAATCCATTGTAATATATATAAAATTTGTCTGTGACAGGGCCTGGCATTTTAGGGGTGAAATGCATATAAAAATATACTTTATTCAAGCATAAAACATGCTGAGGTGGCATGATGTGTTTCACATAGTCTAACATGTCTTCCATATGATTCAGTGTTCAAGAATAAGATATTTTTGCCCTAGGATTTGAACAAGTGGAAATGTACACTTCTGGCATGTCCCTTTTAATGAGGAATGAACTTAATATGATAAAAGTAGAGCCATTACTGCTCACAGTATTCACAAATGGAACTTGAGAGCATGTGCATGTTCCATTGCTAATAAGAATACAATACACTTTAATAAATATAATTAGTAGTATCTATGCTGTTCTAATTAATTGCATTGCTTTGACTTCTCATTTTCAGAAGTGTTAAAAGCAATCTGAAAATGCTAACAAATGCATCACTGTTCCAAAAAAGTCTAGATTTGGAATCGGAAACAAAATTCACTGACTGGTGGATTTCAGTACACATCTAAATCTGGTTAAATGATATGCATTTCAACTGTGCAGCATCTGCACAGAGTTACTACAAGATGTGACATGTTATTTTTAGCAGAGAGCACTTTTGCCGTCATGCTGTCAGCTGACATTCAGTTGTGCAGCACTGACCTCGTCGTCCGTGTGTCCCTCAGGGCAGTCGCAATGTACTCAGACAGACGCTTCTCCATCAAAGCCACTCGAAGCCAGGCCCGTCCCTGTGTGGGAAAGGCAGCTGGTCAGCCCAGGAATACAGAGAGTCCTGAGAGTCCTGTTGGGAAGCAATTTGTTTTCTACTCTCCTCTACATATCATTATCCTCCCTTTTCCAAAGGGCTTGTGCTTTTTGGTTTTAGTAATTTGACAGTTATTTATCTCTAATACTGTCCTGAGTGACCTTCCCTCTTCGGTCACCCCTGATCAAAGCTGAATTCCCACGGCTAAATTTGGCCCAAAGCTCTGTTCTTAATTAACTGGTTCCTAGATAATTTTATATAGTCATATGTACGGGATAGATCATTAGTCTTGAACGCTGGATGACAAGATAACACAGGAAGTCATATGCTCATGCTGGCCAGGCACTGTGTTTGTTTAGTCAACGAAGCACCATAGTTACTGCAACGACACTTAAAACAGCTGCATTATTTCCTGGATCTGGCCACTGTTGTGCAGGTGAGAACAGAGAGTATGTAGATGACCCCCATCTCTTGCCTTGGCGAGTGAGGTGTTGATGTTCTCCATGTTCTCTATGCTGCTGATGCAGTTGTTTTGCACCTTGCTACAGGCAACACGGATGAAATCCCAGAAACTGCGCTGTCCGTCATAACTGAACCAGCTCCCAGGACCTGTATGAACAACCGGAAGTCCACAACTGTGCGCTTCTTATTCCAAACACTAATTTTAGTAGCACAATTTTAATATCATGAATGTTTTAGATCTCAGAGGAAATTCATTTGCATACAGCAGGAACATAAAGTACAAAGATGAACATGCAATTTAAATAGTAAAAATGACATATAAAATTACGCATAAATCATCTTCAGTTCTCAACAGCATATAACTAACCACAAACTTTCTTAAATATGACCTCTCTTCAGATATTTCTATTTTAAAAACATCGAGGTATTTAAATATTTCATTTCCATGCATATGTTTATGTTTATAAATATTTGCCAACCTGGTCAATCTTTTAACAAATGTATGAGATATACATTCAAAAATGTACACATCATTGAATATTGCCTCATTTGATATACTGATGTATATTTCAATAGACCTCAAATGATATCACAGTGAGGCAAGTTCTTATTGGTCAATACTGGATAGTTTTGTTTTCATGGCATTTGCATTTACAAAGATACGTTTAGCGAACTACAGAAACCATTCCAGAGAATGCCTCTTATAGGTCGCCCGGGAAACTCGGGAACATGCGGAGAGACGCCAGGATGGCAGAATGAGCGGCAGGTTGTGTTTTTTCTTCCTGGAAGCACATACACCCGATGGCTGCTCTTGCACACAAAGGCACAGGGCGGCCTCCTCTGTGCCTGACCATGCACACACTGATGTGCTGGCGGGCTGCTCGCCTTTCGGGCTTCTGCTTGGTGACCCTCCATCCCGTCAGCCATGAAAAGCAGGCCTGTGGCCCAGTACAGTGGAAAGGATGCCTATACAGACACAGAAGCTAATCTCCCTTTCAATGAGGGCTGTGGGAAAGGACACAGGGAGTAATACCTCCTCTTTACCTGTCGTGTTACCCTTGAAGCGGTGGCTGAGGATGTGCTCTAGAATGGCTGCAAAATTGATGAATTCCTCGGAGGAATCGTCAATGGGCTCAGCTGTGTACTTCTCCAGCAGAGTCTTCACAGAAAACCTGCCCAGACCAATGTCACAGTTACAGCCAGCAAAACCTTCATCGTGATCAAGGGCGTAACAGCTGCTGGGGGTCAAACTAGCACAAAACAATAGGCTGATAACAACATCCACACAGGACATGGTGTCATTATGATAGTGATGCCAACAAAGAGAAACAAGATTATAAAAATGTCTAATCTGCTTAATCTTAATTATTCAACATTCCTGATACAACTTCACTCACAAAAACACACCACAGGAATTCCTGCTTTGTAATCTCCCATTACAAAATATTAAATCAGCACGCTGTTACAGGTGAAAGAAATGGCCCAGAACAGGATTTCAGTTCAATATTTAATTCTGTATATTGTATGTATTATTTTGTTGCAGATGTTAAAAAGAGATAACAGAGAAAGCAGGACAATCATTTAGCAGACCCAAGTGTGCTTTTAATACGCTTTAGTTAGGAAATTCTTGAAATGCATAAAAAAGCATAATTAATACACATAAAAGCACTTCCCTGACTCATATTCGATCCACATGACTAAGTCTATTTATCATTTAAGGTGATTACTGTGAGACGTGGTCTTCAGAAATATAAGATGTATATATGAGAAAAGTCTGGGGTGAAAAAATCAGAGAACTGAGTATTTGAGCTTGTAGTGTGGGAGCGTGAATGAAATTCCAGAATGCCCCCCTTTACACAAACAGCTTCCAAAAAAGGCCTTAAAAACTTTACTTAATGGTATGAGGGAGTATAGCTGAGTGCCAGCTGCCGGGACAAGGCCTGCAGACACACACAGGCCCGTGTTTGACAGCTCTCAGGGTCTACGCCTGTTATTTCAGTGGCTAGTGAGCCCAGCCATCAAGGCAAGTGATTTCACCACCAATTGTCTTGTGTCCAACAATGTCTCCTTGAGCCTTGCCATCAAGTTCCCATGACAACAACACAATAGGCCCACTGTCCTCAGCGACCAAGAATATGCGCCGGACAATCCCCCGGTGTATTAATTAATACGACACATGTTATCATTCAAAAGTCTTGCGACAAAAGAATGAGAATAATGCACTCATCTTTTTTTTGAAAGAAGAAAGGTCTTCCATTTTTATTATTCAAATATATTGTATATTAATTTTTGACATAAATAGAACACATATGTACAAGCATTTTATATAAATATAACTATACACTTCATATATAAATTATAAAGTTTTCATTTGTATTGCGATAATTTATTATGAGTTCACAATCAGCTGATGACAATGGATCCCTGGGGTACCAGGCTGGGTACCAGCCTATGTCCTTGCTAAAGGAGAAGGTTGTCGTCATAGCAACGACGTTCTTATTGACGCAAAAACGCATCCATACAGCAGGACCACCATTAGGCCTGTGACCTTATCTTTTTTTTTAAAGTAAAGAGATTGATACGCCGGATGCTTTGGTGCACCTTTCCAAAACTCACAAGTGATACAATGTCCTTTTCTAAAAATGGATGGGGCATGCGGGGGAAAAATAATTTCCAAACTGCTTATACGTAGACATGGCCCGCTATGTAGTCTACAGTCTCGGCATCTACAGTAGCAATTATTATTTAGATTTAGGTCAAAGAAAAACAACCATTTTGTATAAATGGAACCAGATCACATCACGCCACCAAATCCATCCAGTTCTTTAATGCTAACCAAGACATACGCAGGCCTGTGTCTGTCAAACCAATAAATTAAGGGGTATAACGACAAACAGCTTGAAAAATGTAGCATCCCACAGTAATGTACTGTACATTATTTATGACTTGCTGTGCAATTGATTGTTATTAACCTATTTAGTATTGAGCAGACGTCTAGCAGGCGCTAAGGCCACGGTAACCATTACCTGCAGACCGTGATAAGGTTCTTGCGCTCCACGGCGACGTTTCGAGAAGATGCTTTTTTCGATGACAGACCCATAGCCATTGCTGACTGAAGACAGCTCGTTTCCATCCGGCACCAAGCCTCGCTGTATCCCCGGACCACGAAACGCCTCCCTTGTTAAGCCATGCAAAAGACAGCACAAATCAGATTTTTCACCGTGGCGGTGGTGGCAAAAAAGATGAAGAGCGCTGAGTCTCCGGTACCGGCGTATCCAGCCTGGGGGGATGTGAAAGCAAGAGACTGATCCTTTACAAAACACTTGGGTCACCGTCTTGTTTTTTCTCGATCTGCTGAGGCATCCAAAGCCGTGGCCTTTTTCCTCCGAATGGTTAATAAATGACAATTAACGCCGAATAGAGGAGCCCTCCGCGTCCTCTTTATTCCTGCGTCCTGCCCTCTGTCCCCAGTCTTTCCTCTCTCGGCTGCCGGTGATGTCATCGTCCCACACCGCGTACGGTGACGGGCTGGCAATGCACCGTCCGACCCACTACGCAACGACAATAATTAATTGTCAGCATTGCCCCCCAAAACGCAATAGACCAAAATATGTAATCCATCATTTTTTTCATTTGGTTTAAACGTGTACGTATGTCTTTAGTAATGATATAATTCTTTTTTCCCCTCTTTTTTATTGCATTATTATAGGAGGTGTAGGAGGCTTGGGAAATATGACAAATCTTAAAGCCCACTTCACGCAGCTGCGATGTTGGGTACTTTGTTTCCAATAGTATTTCGCGTTTTGTTAACCATGAATAGCTATCGGCATAAAACAGTTTCATCCCCTCAAATACTGGCATGATAGCAAAATAATATCAATCATTAACTCCAGCTGTAAGAGGAAAAAAACACAAAGTTTCAATATTGCCAAATAAGACAATTATACACGCCTGGAACTTGTGGTACTTCCACAATGAATAAAATAGCGAGACGTTCCCTTTAACAGTCAACAGAGTGATCTCACTTCTGTAAGTGCAAGCTTGAAGGAAATACTGCCTGGAAGTCCACTACAAATAAGTACAGTGAAAATTAAGCATGTGTCTTTTCCCGCAACGTATTTTCCAATTCAGATTCATGGGCGTCGTTAGGTCCGATAAATCGGGGATATAGCTCCGGGTATTTTAAGCCTAGTATTTTAGCCCCGATGCTAGTCTTCCTTCAAGAAAAAACAAGGTCGCAATTAATGCGTTTATATGGGTCATTTTGTGACTATTAATAGATGAAAGCTTCAGTGTTTTCCACATCACCACATTAACATAGAAGTTAGAGTAATTCATTTAAAACGTAAATTTAAATCGAATCCAATCTGAAAGAATGTAAATGTGTATTAAAAGATTTTTTGCCCCCACCTTTCACCCTATTATAGGGCAACTAAAACACTGTTAAACTAAAACGGAGAGGAAGCAGATTATGATGTTTCACAATTATGACTATCTCTTCACGATGGAGAAAACAATGAAATTGAAACACGTGAAACGAGGAAAAGGTGACTAACGAAAATAAAACACATTAAAATAGGCAACGAATCAACGAATAATAAATTGTGTCGTACGCTAGTGTACGGTAAATGACCCTGAAAACTATAAAAACTATAGTTGCTTTAGAATGACAGGTGCAGGAATCTTTGAGGGATCCAAGGAAATTTTTAACTATAATAATTAACATATTAACTAACGTAAATATGTAACATCGAGTGGATGTTTGGGGTGGGGTTCTGTAGTCTTTCAAGGAAAGCTGTGCATGAATTTAATGACATGACTTTAACTGTAGACTCTGTTGGGGGAACCAGCTCCTTGTCCAGGAGGTACATGATGATCATGTGGACAGGTAGATTCTATAAACATAATTTCTGATTTTAGTTTCATAACTATTTGAGGCACTGCTGGACTCAGTAACAGACACTAGCTATAAGTCACTTTCAAATACAGTGCAACTGCAGTGCTGAGAGATTAAATTATGCCACCTCGTGGCACTTCCTGAGATTTTTCATGTCCTGTCACTGACCTCTGTTAAAATTGGGCATATATGCTCCTACATTCTAAAGTTGTTGTAGCTGAAACAGTAAAGGTAATTGTAGGTCTTCTTTTTCAGGCTGAAAGCATATTGCATTTCTACTAATTTCCAGAGAAAAGTTTCTGGGTCTGTAGGGTCTATATGTGTGTTTTAAGTAGATTCTTGCATCCGTGCTCAGAAATCTCCACTGTTCACAGCCAGGTTATTTGGGACTGCTTTAGAGCTCCCTGGAATATTCAAGACAGATGATGGCCAAAGTGTGCTGTAAGTTCAAGCGGATTTTATAGACTACTGCTGGAAGGAAACAACTGCAATTCAAATTTCAGGACAGCCTTAAAAAATGGTCCAAACAAATTGTGTGCTGCTGTGGTAAGGAAACAAAGGCACCCCAACGTTCTTGAGCAAGACACTTAACCCCAACTGCCCCTGACCCTGCTTTCTCAATTTTAGTTCACTTTGAATAAAATCATCAGCTGCTAAAATCCACAGTGAACATAAGAAGTGTTGACGGGGGGGGCGGCGGGCGCGCGCCCGGGCCCGGGGGGGGGGGGGGCGGGGGGAGGAGGGCAGACAAGGACAAGAATAACAAAAA
>JAODKC010000095.1:32213968-32234799 GCA_026777985.1 Mormyrops attenuatus | reverse complement strand
CCCTGTTTTTAAATTTTTGTTCACTTTTTAAAAAATAATCAGCTGGTAAAATCCAACGTTAAAATAATAATTTTTAACCCCCCCCCCCCCCCCCCCCGTTAAAAAGCCAGGTTTTTGTAATGTAAATAAAATGAGACCACAATAAAGTATTTCAAAAACTTTTCCCAGCTTTAATGTGATCTATATGTTGCACATTTCAATTGAAAAACAAACAAAAAAAATTGTTATGGGGGAAAATATTCAAAATAAAAATACGTATAATGAGCTGGTTGCACATGTGTGCACAGATTTAAACTAATACTCTGTTGAAGCGCCTTTTGATTTAATTACAGCATTCAGTCTTTTGGGGGAAACACCTGCCATCAATTAAAGTGACTGATTAACCCCAAACAAACAGCAGTCCTAGCAGGATTTTCCTGACATTTGCTCAGTTGCATGCTGCAGCAAAAGTCATTGTTCGCAGTCAGCTTACAAAGCATCAAAGGGATCTCATTGTTGAAAGGTATCAGTCAGGAGAAGGGTACAAAAATCACCAGCATTAGATATACCATGACGGTCTGAAAAAAAATTGTATCATTGCATCCTTACAATCTTAAACCATGTGCAGTACGCAACTGGTGATATGCTACACTAATATTCTGGGGCTAAACTCGATTAAAACTGACAAATGCATAGGAACAATAATGTTCATTTTTTGCCACTTCCATGAGCACGTAGATTTTAAATACATGTGACTTCGCTTGAAGGACCTGAAAATACCCGTATTATTAGCTGAAGGGGTTAAAGATGTTTGTTATTGGTCCGCGAAAAACACTGCTATGTTATTGGTTGAAGACCAACCGGATGCTAAGAAAAAGGGTGGGAATATGACGAATCCTTAAACGGTATTGGTTTTCAATTCGTCGCCCGTTCATGACGTAAAACTTACTGTCGGATTGTAGTGACGAAACTCTGTTAAGTTGGAGCTTCCAAGGACTGCGAATAGTTGAATTTTTCTTTGGATAAAACATAGGTAATTAACTAATTGTACAGAAGGGGGTGTAAAACGAAATACAGCTCATTGTCTTTTGTAGCTTTCTACGATGGGATGTCACATACAGCCGCCTGTAATAAACAGTAAGGCTATGTAGCAAAAGCTAAACTGTAAGACGCCACTTGGTGTTTCTCGGTGATTATCTCGCTAATACGCCGCGCTGCGAGTCAGTGTAATTTGACTCTGTAATTTCCTTCTTTTCATCTAGGTCGGTTGGGTACCTTATTAAGCAATGAACTGGAACAAAGGTGGTCCAGGTGCCAAGAGGGGGTTTGGATTTGGAGGATTCAGTTTAGGGTCGGGAAAGAAGGAGGAGCCCCGCCTTTCGCGGCCCTCACACTCTTCATTTGGTGCCGCCGGCTCGACAGGAGGATACGGCAAGAACCAGCAGCTACCCGCTTTTTATAAGATCGGCACCAAAAGGTCCAATTTTGACGAGGAAAACGCGTAAGTGCCACATGCCGATGTGAGAAGGTTTAACCCGTAGGTTGCAGATTGAAATTAATTGCTTTAGAGTTGTACTTTTTATGTAGGACAATTCAGATAAAACTGATTGTATCCTAAACTGCAATGGGGGAATACAAGATGTGGGGTTTCTCTCTTAGGTATTTCGAAGATGATGAGGAAGAGTCTGGCAATGTTGACCTGCCGTATATCCCTGCGGAGAACTCTCCAACGCGAAAACAGTTTAATTCCCAGGACAGGGACTCTGACAGTGAGGAAGACCCACTAGATGCCTTCATGGCAGAAGTGGAGGTGATGGAGAAACTTCACTATCTGTGTTGCAACTTATATATGATGTCAAGTGACATAAAACGGATATCAGAACTTGTATAAGCCCTATGGGCTGTCTTGTTTTAAGATTCTCTTGTCACTGTTTTTTGGAATATAGTGAAATTTTTTTCCGCACTGTTATTAATTGGTTCCAGGGTTACTGGTTACATTTTTTACATTTCAGTTTCATGTTGCCTCATAGGACCAAGCATCAAAAGACTTAAGAAAACTGGAAGACAAGGAAAAGGAGAAAAAGCCTGATAAGTAAGTTCTATTCTGGTTTTTCCTGATTATTTATGGGGATCTAGTGGTTAGGGAATACGCAGGTCTTTAAAGGGCAAAACATTCTTTAGAAAGGTTAAAATACTATGGGAAATTATTGTTTTTTTGTAAATGTTTTTCTAAAGGTAGCTTAATGGTGTCTGCCATTTCTGGGTGACAGTTATTTTGAGTGAAGATGGTACAGCAGTGAGGTGCTTAGCCAAGTTTGATGCCCCTCGCTGACTGTCCTCTGTGGTCTGCGGTTCCCTTGGCCAGCTGGAGGAACAGTGTCATTTGCAGGTGCAACAGGATAGTTATGAGACAGAAAATGGGGGATTCCTTTAGGAATTCCTTTAGGGTGCTGACGAGTGTATGGACGAGTTGCAGGGAAGTTTTTTTTTTCTCCGCTTTTTCTTCCAGGGGTATACGTGATGACATTGAAGAAGAAGATGATCATGTGAGTGAGACTCGCGCCGTGCTCCTTTATCGCATAACTGCTCAGAGGCAATCCTCAGCCATCTTTGCTTCAGTCCCACCATCCCAGTCATGTGTCTCTCTATTAATGACTGTTTTTAGGAGCTGCTCTCTGTCTTTAAATCTCTGATTGCAGGTTAATCCTTTGACACTCCCAGATTAATGTCAGTGGTTTTGATTGTTGGAGCATTTGTGGCCCTTCAGACTGGATCGTCGTTGTTTACTGAACTGTTTAACTATCAATGTGTGCAGTATAGTTAAGATTCAAGAGATTTATTCGTCACATACAGTACAACTTGCAGTGAAATGTATCTCTGAGCTGCCCTATTTGAATAGAAGAAAAAAGGTAAAAAGTAAAGTAGGAGTAAAAAAGAAAAAGAACTTCAATATATAAATACAATCTATCAAATATAATCTAAATGTACAATCCAAATATACAATTGAAATATAGTGCAATGGTGAGGATGATGTACAGGCTAAAGTCATTTGTGCAGTAAAGTGAGCATGTGCAGTATATATGAATTCTAGTACAATCATACATACGTGTACAGAAGGACCAGAATTAAGTTGAATTAAGAAGCCTTATGGCCTGGGGGAAAAAACTCTTCCTGAGTCTCTCTGTCCTGGACATTAGGCAACAGAACAGTCTGCCTGAGTTCAGCATGTGGAACAGACAGTTTGTGGGGTGTAAGGAGTCCTTAATCATCTTTGTTCCTCTGGACCTGCAGCATTTTTTGTATATATTCATGTTCTGTTAATTTAGCAGACTCTTTTGCAAGACTGGACTAAAGATGGGGTCAGCCAGCATTTCTGCCTCAATTAGGATTAAGGACCTTGCCCAAGGTCCCAATGATGTGATTACTCTCAATAATATGGTTTGAGCATGGGCATCTCTTCGGGGCTGCTGTTCTACCACTTTACTCAGGAGCAAACCATGGCTGCTTTTATTGGAACTGTGTGCATCCTTGACCTAGATATCATCATTTTTAGGGCAATCATACCTAATCTATGGGTTGATGAAAGTGTAGGCCAAGCTCATTTGGATTGTTTACCTTGTAGTGTGACAGCCGGCCATGTGGCCGGTCTGGTTGTGACGCTCTGTCACTGTGTTGCCCCATGTAGGAGGCCTATTTCCGATACATGGCAGAGAACCCCACTGCCGGATTGACCCAAGAAGAGGAGGAGGAGAACATAGATTATGACAGTGATGGCAATCCAATCCCTTCCACCACCAAGAAGATCATCATGCCCCTCCCACCCATTGACCACTCGGAGGTACTTGACTCTTCCTCTTCTCTGCTTCCTCAGGTGGAGTTCAATTGGTTTTATTGTATCAAGATTTTAATACAGGAAAAAAGTCTTTGGCTTAAGCTATGAAAATTGCTTGCTGAAATGGTATTGTGATTGAGGTTAAATGGGAGCCACACGGTTTATCTGATGAATCAGTGTGTAGCGGTGCTTTTCCATATCACCAGGTACTGTACTTTTAGAACTTCAAGGTGTTGGTTTTCCATTGGTGTAAAAACTGGTACTGGTGAAAATGCCAGTACCAACTTGAGGTGGGGTATTTTGTACTGACTTCGAAAAATGGCTGTAATATTGTAGGGCTGGACTCTGTGCAACATTAATACCAGCATAACATGTTATGCACATGCATTTCTTACATCTTTAGTCAGATTTAAGATGATTACTTTCATTCTGTATGGATTTAGCGCAGGGGGTTAAAGTTTTGCCAAAACATTTTTATCCTATCATAGACAAACAACCTTGGCTAGCTTTGCAATTGTAATTATTATTCCTTTTATAGATTATCTGATGTTTAAAAATCAGTTTAAGGTTTACCTTAACTTGATCTTTTAGTTGTATCGGTTCTTCTGACTAGATCGCAGTTAACAATTTTTAATCATTGTTACCTGAGTTTGCAGCTGTTTTCAGGGTGGATTTTGTATTGCGTCTCAGTGGCAGGCTATTTGCATAACCAATCAACAAAGAAAGTGTTTCATGTCCCACCCCAAAATACCAAAGAAGTACTGCTTAGGCACTTTTGGTACTGGTACTCAACCAGAAGTCAGATGCTCACAGTAGAATCAACATTATTAGATGCTCATTCACCTATATGGGCATGTCAAGGATTTTTAAAGTGGAATACTTCTTCCCAATCAAAATACATAAACTCTAGCTTTGAATCTCATGTAACATTTTAATACTGCTATATTAGTTGTCACTTGCCAGATTTACCTTTTCTCGGCTCTGTTTATAAACCATCATTGATCTGTGAATGACTTGTCTTTGAGAACAAACCTGTCCCATTCAGCTTGTTTTTATCTCCATATCAGGAGATAAAATATATATTGTTTTGTCTCCATATCAAGTCAAAGTCAGCTTTTATTGTCAATTCTTGCCACATGTACAGAACACACAGAGAATTGAAATTGCGTTTCTCACAACCCTTGTGAACAGTGAACATTAAATACAAAAAGATGAAAATTTAAATAAATATCAAGGTTAACGAAAAATAAGTGCAAGTAAACATTTTCATAAACGGAAATAAAATAACCTAGAAAACTACAACTAAATGAAAACTATAAATATTGATTCAGAATCTAATAAATGTGAAATTCTTTCCGTTACAATTTTGTAATACTGTTCAGCTAAAGTAATGATTTACTTTATGGAATACCTGGAATGTGTTTTGCCTGTTTTGAGTACATAATGTACACTGTGTATTCATGTAGGATTCTCTAAAGATGAGACACCTAAGATAGCTCTACAATTTTCAGTCTGTTTCTAGAAGTAAAATGATCAAAACTTAAGGAAATGTGTAAAAACCAAATAAAAAAATACCTTTTAAAAAATAATAAAACCACACTCTAACCTAAAACTGAACTGAATTTCCAAATGATAATTTGGAAAAACATAATGATAGTGCTCCATATTCCTTTTAGATCGACTACCCACCCTTTGAGAAGAACTTCTACAACGAGCATGAGGAGCTGAGCACTTTAACGGGCATCCAGGTGGTGGAGCTCAGGCAAAGGCTGAACTTGCGGGTAGGTGTTGCTCAGTGGTGAGATGCCTCCATCTCTCTGCAGGCTGCACTTAGATGATGGAAATGCTGCCGCTGTCTCCTCCTCCCTTGGGGGTGAGACCCCGGTTTTCCCTTGTTGTGATCATGTGACTTGTGCGGCTATCAGGTGTCTGGAGCTGCCCCCCCGAAGCCTTGCACCAGCTTTGCTCACTTTGGCTTCGACGAGCAGCTGATGCACCAGATCCGCAAATCGGAGTACACGCAGCCGACGCCCATCCAGTGCCAGGTATTCCGGGCTCCACCTGACAGTGCCCTCTGCTTCCTCCCATGCTGTGATGCTTTGGACAGATGTCCTGACCTTTGTCGCTCTCCCACAGGGGGTGCCCATTGCCCTGAGCGGCCGTGACATGATTGGCATCGCCAAGACAGGCAGCGGAAAGACAGCCGCCTTCATCTGGCCCATGCTAGTGCATATCATGGACCAGAAAGAGCTGCAGCCCGGAGAGGGCCCCATTGCCGTCATTGTGTGCCCCACCAGGGAGCTTTGTCAGCAGGTCAGGCACAGGGCAGGGCATTATCATTGGGGAGCGTGGATGGGGTGGCAGGGAGAGGGATGGCTAGCAGGAGAGGTGCAGCTGGAAGCCTGGTTGTGTACTAATTCCTTACCTCGTTTATAAAGCTGCTCAGCACGTTTCTGTCAATTACATGGTCCTGGAAATGAGCCACTAATCCTAAGTGAAGTTACAACAGATCGATCTTACCTAGTCGATTTTAATTCTGATAACTGTTTTGTCTGTCCTGTTCTGGGGGCATATTACAGAAACTTCCTAACTTTCAGATTCTGTCTCAACTGTTTGGTAACCATGGTAGCTACAGTTAGCACCTGATTTAGGAAAAAGCCATTATAGATGAACAGTTCTTAAGTTATTGTTCCTGTCCTATCTCAAGACAGGCAATATGTGTTACACAACTTTCCTAACTTCCCCAAAATCTTAAACTCTCCTAACATTAGGATATCTATGCCACCCCGATCTTGACATAACGATAAAAGTTATACATATCGTGGAAATGTTTTACTAATTCATTCCCTCATTTTAATTAAATCGTGGCCACATGTTACTGATTCATTCCCACGGTTTTTATCATTATGTCATGAGTGGAGTTCCATACGTTTTGTTGATTATATAAAAGCAATAAAACGGCACCCATATGGATTAAATGAGTTTAGCCATAGCTGACACTGTGTGCGAGTCTGTTAAGGTTATGGCAGGTTAACTGTTATCCTAAAATTAGGAGAGTTTACCATATTTCGAAGTTAGAATGTGATACGCACTGCCTCCCTTGAACTTCCTAGTTCAGTCATGATATATCGTTTAGTTGGTGTTTGGTTTGCTCCACATGACCAGATGAGTGTTCTGGCAGAAGCAGCTGTTATCTCAGTGACCTGAATGTTTCCATGACGCGCCGTGTTGCTCCAGATACATGCAGAATGCAAGCGCTTCGGGAAGGCCTACAACCTGCGCTCAGTGGCTGTGTACGGTGGCGGCAGCATGTGGGAGCAGGCCAAAGCACTGCAGGAAGGCGCAGAGATCGTGGTCTGCACCCCAGTGAGTCTCTCTGGTGTTTTTTTTTTTTTTTTTTTTTTTAAAAAAACAACCCACATGCTGGGTTAAGAGCTCGATACGCCCATCCTGACTACACATGCATCGACAGGGACGCCTGATCGACCACGTGAAGAAGAAGGCGACGTCCCTGCAGAGGGTGACCTACCTGGTCTTTGATGAGGCAGACCGCATGTTTGACATGGGCTTCGGTAAGGGCGCCCCCTGCCTGAACCAGCAGGTACCGACAGGGATCGCGGAGCCTAATGCAGCTGAAAAAAGCTATTTGGAAGAGGACAGTGGCTCTGTAAATGAACTGTGGCTTTATAACCCCACCAAGGCGGAGGCTTTGGGTTTCGTCCTGCCCGGCTCTGTGTATGTGTAGCTTTGATAGTCTCCTTATGTTAGCCTGTGCCTGTGATCAGAAGGTTGCTGGTTCAGATCCCTGGGTTGGTGGCTGGGGCTTTTGTCCCACATCTCTCTGAATAAATGCTAAAATAAAATTTGATCATGTTCTCGTGTTTCAGAGTATCAGGTGAGGTCCATTGCAAGTCACGTGCGTCCCGACAGACAGAGTAAGTGTCCTCATCCTCAGTCTGTCCACCTGCAAGTTGTCCATTGTCACCCTCTTACATGCTGCCGCCTCTCCCCACAGCCCTTCTCTTCAGTGCCACCTTCCGCAAAAAGATCGAGAGGTTGGCACGGGACATCCTGGTGGACCCCATCCGCGTGGTGCAGGGTGACATTGGCGAGGTAGGCTGTCTGTCTCAGACACAGTGCCAGTCAACCCATTGCATTAGTTAATATCCAGTCATGTTTATAGCATGGAGTAGATGGTGAAATGAATTTCCCACAAGTCAGTTGGACACTTTGCATAAATTTGGGTCACATGGAAATGATTTGAGATTCACATATCACAGATCATTTCACATAACCTTGTGCTAACTACTCCGGTCCTTGGCAGGCCAACGAGGATGTGACCCAGCTGGTAGAGATTCTGCCCAGCGGCCTGGACAAGTGGGGCTGGCTGACAAGGCGCCTGGTGGAGTTCACCTCCTCCGGATCTGTGCTCATCTTCGTCACCAAGAAAGCCAATTGTGAGGAGCTGGCCACCAACCTGAACCAGGAGGGTTACAGCCTGGGCCTGCTGCATGGAGACATGGACCAGAGCGAGAGGAACAAGGTCATCGCTGATTTTAAGAAGAAGAGTCTGCCCGTGCTGGTGGCCACAGATGTTGCAGGTAAGCAGGGGTTTGGAATAGGACCTCTGTCTTGAGCTGTTATTGAGGTCTGAATGGATTGGTCCTTCAGTGAAGGTTCTGGAGCCCTAGTGTTTGTATTGTTTTCCAGGTTTCACTTGTAGTTAGTTCTGGTTATTATGCTATATGACTCATAAGTAACCCCCGGTGGTGTATGTCCCATAGCCCGTGGCTTGGACATCCCATCCATCCGCACCGTTGTCAATTATGACGTGGCTCGTGACATTGACACGCACACTCACCGAATCGGCCGCACGGGTCGTGCTGGGGAGAAGGGAGTGGCCTACACCCTGCTTACCAGCAAGGATACTTCCTTTGCTGGCGACCTCGTGCGCAACCTCGAAGGAGCCAATCAGAATGTTTCCAAAGAACTCATGGATCTTGCAATGCAGGTAAATGGCCAAAAGCCATGTCCCAGTCACTGCTGCCAATCACTGCCTGCTTTAACCCTGTGGGAGCCAGTGAGAAATCCAGTGGGATAATAGTCCCACCCACTGCCATGACTTCCTAATGGTGTTGCTTTTATTTCAATACCACAACTCTGGGCTTCTGATTCCTGTCCTCTTACATTTGTATCCACACAGAGTCCCTGGTTCAGGAAGTCCCGCTTTAAGGGAGGCAAGGGGAAAAAGCTAAACATTGGCGGAGGTGGCCTGGGCTACAGGGAGAGGCCCGGACTGGGGGCCGACACATCAGTGAGCCCCTTTGTTTTGCCATATGAAAAGCCTGAGGCTCTCTTATTTTGGGGCTGCAACCTGTAATTAACCTGTGTCTGTCATCCCACAGGAGCGTGGGGTCGCAGCCAGTAGCTCCTCCCTCAGTAACTACGAGGCCTACAAGCCATCCTCGGGGGCCATGGGGGACCGAATGTCGGCGCTGAAACAGGCCTTTCAGGTACCTGTGCTAGCAGCCAGTGGAGAGCTACCATAATCACGTGCGTATGTGCCATCTTTCCTCTGAATGGGTAAACCCTAATCATGCCTGTGTTTATTTTCCCTCCAGGCTCAGTATAAGAATCATTTTGTGGCCGCATCCGGTTTGCCGCCCAAGTTGACTAACACCAACTCCAGCAGCTCATCAGGCTGGACCAGTGCCGGCAGCCTGAGCTCCGTGCCCACAGAGGAACCCCAGGACAGCGGCCGATCCCGGGGAGGCTCCTCCTCTCTGGGCATGGGACCGCCCCCACCGTCCCACAGCTTGGGCACGAAGATGCTGGGCTTCACCAGCGGTGGCTCCCTGAGCTCCCTGTCAGAAAGCCGGTCCGAGCGCAGCGAGCGGCATGGCGGGGATCGCTATGGAGACCGATATGGTGATCAAGATCGCTATAGTGGTGGGCGCCATGGGGACAGTAGTAACGGACAGGGGAGGGCCGACAGGAATGGGGGGGACAAACCGGGGGATGACAGTAGAGGTGAGAGGGCCGAGAGAAGCTTCTCCATCACAGATCCTCCGAAGCGCAAGAAGAGCCGCTGGGACAACTGAAGCATTGGTGTATCAGCTCCCGTAAAAGGAGGCGGATCCTTAGGCCAGCCAGCCTGCGTATACTTCTGTTCTTTTTCGTTTAGCGGCCGAACGAAGCAGCATGTTCCCACATGGTGAAGGCCAGGGTGGTCCTCAGAAATCGCCTAGGGAAAACACCCCCACCCAGCTTATTTCAGCTCCGCACAGGTAACTGACGTCAGCCTGGGGTGCGGACAGACACATCAGAAGTGACTATTTGTTTTTCAAGCCTGCTCGTTTCCGTGAATGTTGTTGCCCTTAGCGTGGGAGACGGGAGGCTTCCTGCTGTTTCGTAACCCTTTTTTGTGCTCATTTTACTCCAAATGGGATCTGAAAGTGGAAGTGTATAGTAGTGGGTCTGTAAAGGTGAACAGACCATGGCATTTCTCCGTAAATGTGATGCCTGTTTCTGCAGCTCTGGTGCATTTTCTGCTGGGGGTAGTGAGGGGGGGGGGGGGTGACCATGTTGCAGTTTCTCCAGTTTTGTATAAGGTGACTAATGAAGTTTTTGACTCTCCATTCTTCTGTGTACAGGCTTTCAGTATGTGTTTAAAGGTTATTAGTTTTTTCCTCATGCTGTGAGATTAGTGCTTAACTGAACGTGGTTTCAAACAAAGCTTGTTTTTTTTTATTTTTTAGCCATTAGTCGTCTGTTTCTTGGTCTGTGATGGATAAGACCAAAGGTTCGCTGTTTTAATTGGCATCAAATTAGACGATGTAAAACAGCATTACTTCGGGTATCTGCTGGCTTTCCTCCCACTCATCTCTTTTCTGTTGTAGGTAACAAATACTGTTTCTCAAAAAAAAAAAAAAAGATTTGCTGTTCATTGTCATTTGGTTTTTAAATAAACAGAGTGGTTTTGAAGACCTGCTCTGCTCTGTTCTATCGTTTGTGCTCGTGCCACCTCCTGAGGTCGGCTTTCACATGTTGGCGCATGCCAGCTTTGCAAGCCTCTTTCCGCATTGTGGGATCTGGCTTCTCATGCCGCTGCTGTCTGTCGGCGGGCCACACTCCCCACAGCTGGATCTGCAGTTTTGCTGTGAAATTCCAGCCATGTCTGAGAGCTCCTGGGTGAAAGTGTTTGTTTGTTTGTTTTATTTTACGAAGCGAAGCTGAGGAGATGGGCCCACAGTGTGCCAAACAGACCCCACATACCTTGTAAATTTATTTTTTGGATCTATTTCTGCTTGTGGGTGTGGGTAGAGTTCTCACCATTGGGCACCTGAGCAAAGCCCTTAGCCCTGAATAATAATTATAATAATTAATATAATACATGACATTTATACAGCAGTTTTCTAAACCCAAAGACCGTAACCATATAAAAAAGTGGAAAGAACTAGAAAGCCTGGGAGAACAGAAATTATTTAAAAAGAGGTATGAAGACAGAGAGAGGAGGAATCACATATCAAAGTGAAGGAAATTCCACAGATGAGTCTAGAAGAAGGAAAAGTGAGGTGGCCAGAAGAGGAAGATCTAAGGGCATGAGAGGACTGGTATAGCACAGGAGATTATTGGGGGGCTTGTAGGTGAGGAGACGAATTTGGAATCGAGACGAGATTTCATGAAAACCCAGTGCAGGTCCTGGAGAATAGGAGAGATATGCAGGTGGGTCTGAGTAGGGGTGAGGTTGACAGAGGAAAAGCTACAGGTTCGAGATGCTCAACAGGCATGAGCAGACTAGATCAAGAATGTGGTCTTTGAGGTCAGTGGGAAAACAATTTGAACAGAGAGAGAAAATCAGTAGCCACAGAACAGTTAGGTTGGTCAACACGAATATAGAAGTCACCATATAACAGAAGGTATAGAGGCAATTAGAGTAAGTAGCTGAGAGTTTGGAAAGGAAAAGAGGGTTAGGTTTAGGAGGGTGATGGATGACAATGACAGAGTAGGGTAGATTAAAAGCTTAAGTGCTCAAAGGATGATGGGTGGAAGGGTGAATGTGGTGGTAAGGACTGTGTGGCCCTGCTTTCTGATCCTTGTATGTTGCTACCACACAAATTAATGTAAGGTAAATGTTCCCCTCATGTAAAACCGTAGGAATGAGAGTTATATTGCAAACTTCCTGGTGCATCTCCACACCACAACATCTTGAGAGGCATTTTATGCATCAAGGGGCTAGATCTTAGTATAATCAGGAAAACCCTCCTCAGGCTACCTCACCCCCCTCCACCCAGCATCAGGGGAATCAACACAACCATCCCCCCACCTAAATCTTCAGAAGTCACCGCTCAGCCCCTCCCCCTTGAGCCTCTCCATAATGGCAGATCAGGTGAGGAATGAGCTGAGGAAGATGAAACTGCAGAAGGCAACGGGCCTGGATGGTATCAGGTCCAGACTTCTCAGAGACTCTGCTGATCAACTCTGCGGGGTCATTCTGCACATTTTCAACCTCAGTCTCAGTCTGGAGAGAGTCCCCAGTCACTTCAGGCCAGTAGCCTTGACGTCCCATCTGATGAAGTGCCTGGAGAGGATCGTACTCAATTACATTTGACACCTTGAGCAGGACCCCCTTCAGTTTGCGTATAGACCAGGTGTCGGCATGGAGGACATGATCATCTTCCTGCTCCATCTGTCCCTTTCTCACCTGGAGAGCACTGGGGGCACTGTGAGAATCATGTTCTTTGACTTCTCCAGTGTTTTCAACACAATACAGCAGTCACTGCTAAGGGAGAAGCTGACGGGAGCTGGTGTGGATTGCCATCTGGCTGCATGGATCACCGACTACCTTGCTAACAGACCACAGTATGTGAAACTTTGCAACTGCGTATCTGATGATGTAGTCTGCAGCACGGGGACTTCGCAAGGTACAGTGCTCTCCCGTTTCCTTTTCACACTGTTCACGTCGGACTTCAGACACAACACAGACAGCTGTCAGCTCCAGAAGTTCTCTGATGATAAAGCCATCGTTGGATGCATATCGAAGGGCAACGATCTGGAATATAGGGGGATCATCGGCAACTTTGTTGAATGGTGTGGAAGCAATCACCTCCTGATAAACGCCAGTGAGACAAAGGAGATGGTAATTGACTTCCGCCACAAGATGATTCCATCTGCACCAGTGAACATTCTGGGAGTGCAGGTAGAGGTTGTGTCTGTGTACAAATATCTGGGTGTTCACATAAACAACAAACTGGACTGGTTTCACAACACAGATGCCCTGTACAAGAAGGGGCAAAGCGGTCACCACCTGCTGAGAAGGCTAAGGTCCTTTGGTGTGTGCAGGACACTACTAAGGACCTTTTACGACACTATGGTAGTATCTGCTATATTCTTCGCAGTGGTCTGCTGGGGGTGTGGGAGCTCAGGAAGGGACAGGAAGAGACTGAACAAACTGGTCAGGATCACTGGCTCTGTCCCGGGCTGCTCTTTGAACTCCACTGAGGAGGTGGCTGAGAGGAGGATGCTGGCCAAATTTGCATCCATCATGATCAGTCCCTCTCACCCCCTGCACGACACAGTGAGGACATTATGAAACTCCTTCAGCAACAGACTACTGCAATCCAACATGCAAGAAGGAACGCTTCCGCAGGTCCTTCATTCCATCTGCCATCAGACTTTATAATACCTCAGTCACCTAAAGTTCATAAATTATATCACTATTTTGTATATTGTGCAATACAACTATTTTTACATCACTTGGTGCAATCTGTAGGTATGTGTATATGTATGTGTGTATTTTTTGGTCTGTGCAATATGTTTAATTGTGTGCACTAATTTTATTATTTATTGTATTTGTTGTTTCTTTCTATTGCTTCTTATCTACTGGCTGGTGCAACAAGTAAATTTCACCAGTGTGGGATCAATAAAGTCTTATTTTATCTTATCTTAATGTTCCAATTGACAGGGTCTCAAATAAAGCTTGTTAAAGGAGCAACAAATTTCAGTTTAATCTATTTAAACCTTAAATGAGTCATCACAATTTGATCACTGAGTATGACTGACTGGTCATGGTTGTATTGTTTTGTGGGATCCTTTCTATTGGTGGACAGATATGCTTTGGTGCATCTCCATTAACAATGCCTCCAGCCACTGGAGTGACCCAAGTTAGCTGACAGTGGGTGACGTTCTTAAGGGTGAGGCCAAGCATGGCCGTGTGAAGGGGCTCATTCATGAACCCAGCACTGTGCCTGCACTGAGTCTGTTTGCTAACACCTGGTACACCTTGGCCACGTAGCAGACAGACACTCCAGCAGGCTCCCACCGCAGTGTTTTTGTCGCCAGTACAGTGTCTTCCGTTAAAACTTCACCCAGCTACAAAATAGCAGACAGGACTCTTCTGCTCTTCGCAGGAGTAGCTCTGCTGCAGCCGCCCACACGAAGGCTGCATGCATCATGAAGGGGATGTAGGAAAGACCTTGGGAGCCCCATTGCCAGAGAACCAGTGGGGTCAGGCCTGTTTAGGATTGGAGCTGGTGTAGTGCTAAGGCATCACTCGCTGCATGGCAGCACATGGGTCCTAATTTGAGGTACCCCATCCGGGTACGCGTGTGAAACATCTTGTCTCTTGAGCATGATGACCGTCTTCCCCTGTATTCCTCTGCATTTCAGTGGCAGCGCTCTCTGAGGTATGCAGACTGGGGAGTGGCCAGATCTCTGTAGATGGGTACAGCTATTATTGGCCAGGTCGCTCTGATGGCTACCAAACTTAAGGAGTAGCTGTTGTTGTGGTGGATCAACTCCTCCCATATTTGTCCAATGTCACTCCTATCAACAAGCTAATTACGAGACTCCGACTAAGGCACTCTCTGGGTGTCTTGTTTGTCATCTTCTATTACAGTGAGTAATATCGCAGTGAGGGAGGCGTTTTATTCACAATTTCACTCGGTGGTTGATGGGTGCCCGTGAGGTGACACTGCTCTGGTCAAGGGTGACTTCAGTGCGACCACTGGCACTGACAGGGCTGACTATGAGGACTCTGTTAATCTCTATGGGTCTGGTGACCGTGGTGAAAGTGGCTGCATATTCCTTGACTTTGCAAAATTACAGGGTCTGCGGGTCACTGGATCCTGGTTCCAGCACTCCGAGTCACATTGGGGACTTGATACTTTGATCATCTTCACTGCACCACCAATACTAATCACATCAACGCTGGAGGCTCTTATAGACCTGCCCAGTTTGTGAATTCTGACCACAGACTTGTTGTTGCTGCTCTGAAGATTCAACTTAGGTCCAGTTTGCATGCAGTTTGTGTGAAGAACTTGCAGACTTGGATGCAACTGCCGTCTATAATGTGATGTGGGAGGACTTATGTGATAAGACCCTGAAGGTTGCTGAAGGTTGTGTTGGTGTTTCCAGAAGGAAATGCTTCATCTCACAGGGTACCCTGAATGTTTCCAAGAGGAGTTGCAGCACTGGACTCTGGCAGCTTCAGTCTGTACTGGAAAACGAGGACAGCTATGAGGGTTCTGACAGCAGATAAGGAGACTTTGTTAGAGGAATATGTGAGTAAGTAGCACACCATCTATGAACTAGCAACCCACATCTTGCTTACAGAGGAATCAAAGCATTATGCACATCCAGATCTGATCCTCATACACTAGTAGTTAGGGCAGGTGATGGGACAATCCTTACGGATGACATTGCAGTTGTGATCCTCTGGGCCAGCTACTTTGAGCAGCGTTAACCCTCTGGTAAGAATGCTGGACATCTCTGGGTCCTCTAGCTTTGCAAGAGGACAAAGATCCAAGTCTTTAGAGTCCTGGTGCTCCCTGTCTTACTGTATGGCTGTGAGACATGGGCACTATCCAGTTACCTGAGACAAAGGCTGGACTTCTTCGGTACTGTCTGTCTTTGGAGAATCCTTGGATACTGCTGGTTTGACTTTGTGTAGAATGAGCGGCCGCTCAAGGAGTCCCGAATGAGGCACATTACTTGCATTGTGAGGAACGTCAGTTATGGTACTACAGCCATGTGGTGCAATTCCACGAGGGTGATACAGCTCACAGGATCCTCATTGCTGGACCAGGCCAAGGTGATTCCCATGTTACACCTGGCTACAGCAGATAGACAGTCATTTCTGGAGGATGGGACTGGACCACGTGTCGGTCTGGGGGGTTGCCAACCAGGATCCCGAGGTGCTTTATCATGTGTTATCACCAGTGCTTACTCCACAACCTGACCTGATCTGGGCACCACTACCTTTTGGCCTCGGTTTATTTTTCCCAAAAATGTTTTTGTTTTATTGTTACCTTCATCACATTTTTTTTTTTTTTTTTTTTTTTTTTTTTTTTTACCTTGCAGGCCAACTGAGTACATTGTTTTTAGATCTTCACATGAACGAAACAAGTACATCAGAATGCTCATCTGAGTGGTCTTTGGTACTTAATAGTATGTTTCTTTTATTGAAATATGCCTATATGGCAATTCTAAAACTGTTAAATGTATAATATTTGTGTTCTGGTTGAATTTGTAAGGTAACAAGTGCATTACAACTCATTCTTTTTTAAAAAAAAAACCTAACTCAAGAAAGAAGGAAGCTCAGCAACAACATCAAATTTTTGTCAGATCATATTCAGATATATAAGACTACATGGTAAATATGTGAAAACTCACTACATGGTGATATGAAGCATGAAAACAGGCAATTTTGAAAATCAGGCACATTTCAAAACTCTTATTCCATCACATGACATAAAACAAAACTGAGTGCTTTGTCTAGCATACCATTTGAGTGAATACAAGCAAAAATACATAAGACACAGGGAATCTGAAGTCATAGCCATAGTTATAAAGCTTCAGCGCTGTACATATCATATCAAAGGAGCTATGACTGTTGGAAGTTGGACTGAAACGCTGAATCGGCAAAATTGATAAAATTAATTAACATTTCAAAAGGCTGTAGTTTCAATACTGTTAGAGATACAAACGATAAAATCTCCATAAGATTGGTATAGGAGCATCCTGGATTTTTTTCAGGGGAATCAGAGAGGACGTCCTGGGACCCTCTGGGTGATTTGATATGCAATGATAGGCAATTATTACTTAATTGCCTCAAGGCCATTTACTAAGGTGACAAATGCATTAAAAGCATGTGTGTCTAGACTTTTGAATGGTACTGTATATCTGAAAATAGCTGTGCTGTTTTACACATAGAGGAGATATTTAATTGTTTTTCATGGAAAGACTTGCTGCATATTTTTCTTACTGTGTGTAGACCATCCACCAATGGACATGTACGTATAATGTCTACAAACATCAACATGAATTTTAAATGCCATCTTATAGGTATGACACTTGTTTGTCTAATTCTTGCTCAAGGAACAGCCCATATGCTTTTCATATACTCTGTGCTATTTTAGAATCTGTTATATGTTCCTTGGAAGGCACAGGTCAGTGACATCAACGTGACCTTCGTTTTAATTGAAGCAGTCTTGAGTGTCACACTGAGATGGTTCCACTTCTGGATTTTAATTTTCAGATAACGTAATAAATGAAAGCAGAAACCATCTAGGACCAATCAGAATTTTGCCTGGGGAAGTACTTATTGTGTTATGTGGATCCAGAAGATCACAGGGTGGTCTCATGCTCTTTAATGGACAAACAGTGAACCCTTGCCTCATGTTCAGCTTTTCCTTCCGTGACTTTAAACTGATCCTGCTGCATTGTTGAGGGCAAGAAGGCCTCTGTGGTAACATGTGGACTAGTTGGCGTGGGCAGAGGGGGTGGGCGTTGTCTCACCCCACAGAGGGGAAGGCCTTTGGTGCCAACAGCACTGAGGCTGACGCTGTTGGTCGCATGGGAGGTCATGCCACCATAGTAACAGCTTCCACCGCTGCTCGTTACACGGACCTTCTGCTTGAAGTCCAGAGCTATGCTCCTACGCAGCCAGGCCTTCTTGACCTCTGCCTGCACCTGCAAAAGTGGCAGCACAGCATGTGTACATGAGTGTACACAGAAACATCAACTGCGGAGATCTAGCAGGACCTTCATCTGTTTAGATGGAGATGTTCAACTTATAATGGGTTTCAATGGAGCAACAATATAATTCGATTTACCATTATAGATTAGCAATACAGGGCACCCTGAAACCACTCTAAGGGGTCTATAAAATCTGTAGGATTTTTAGGTAATTAGATAACATACTACAATGTCATGCAATTACCACAGGTAAGCAAGTATAACTGTATGCATGTCTGAAAATGTACCTGTATAGACGTGAGAAAACTCAATGGAGGAACATGGAGTTGCTCACCTCGCCATTGCAGAAGCAGTAGATTAATGCTACAAAGAACCCCTGAAAATAACAAGTACATCAATAAAAACATCACTTGTAAATTTCACATTTTAATGGTACAAAATGTGTTTAATTCAATTTTATATAGCTCCTCAAGAATCATCTGTTCCAGGAATACCTCTTTTACTCTATTACCATTCCATGCTCCCTGAATGTTCTTAATGTTGCATTCTGTTTGCTGTTTGAATAGTTGTCTTATTAGGTTTTTTGGGAAGATGTTGTGTTGCTCTTGCTCAAAAACTGCTTACACTTGTACTTGGGCATTTTCTGGAAGATCAGCCTAGACTGCAATCATGCCCAGTTGACTCCTTGCGGAGAATCAACAACAGTGACACTTACAGTACTGACATGTCCCATTGAAGGGAAACGTGGATAGTGAATAAACCAACAGAAGAGAGACAGTGCGAACAAACTCTGTAGTTTCATAGGAGAAGACAAAACTTCCAGTGACCTCAAAGTCAAAGGGCTGCTCAAGCCCCCATGGGTATGCTAACATTAAATAGGATGGAAAGTAGTATGTTTAGTGCTACCTTCTGTCACTATCCAAGCTGGCCTGATTTTAGTTTAGCCTGGAAACAGCACAATTTCCATGGGGGGGGGGGGGGTGAAGGGGGTGTCTTACCGGAGAGGAGTTGAAGAGCATCTCGTAATGCATCTGCACCTGCCACAGCACCCCAGTCACCTCTGTGTAGGGCAGAGCCATGAACGCCATGTAGTGCACTCCGAACAACGGCATCAGCACCAGCGTAGACTTCAGCAGCTTCCTGCAGGAATGACAGTATGGATATTCCTGGGGGTCTCACTCCAGTGCATCTTGCTTGAGTTCAGTTATACTGTGGGTCTGGTACAGAAGGTCCCCTCCTAGGGTAGAGCTACTGACCTGTACTGCTGCCGCGGATCAACTCTTCCTGTATTTGTCCCCCACAGCTTTGAAACCAGCACCCTTACGATGTTAAGGAACAGGAAGAAATTCACCTATCAATGGCAGGGAAAAGCAGAATAAACAATCTTAATGTCAGGATTGATCCCTGCCTTGTTCTGTTCTGTCTGTCATTTCCCGGACAGCTTTTGAAAATGCCTTGACACCCACAGTAACTTGTTTGCTTTCAGTTGTACTACCAAATACTGGAATGCCCCAGGAGGAGCTGCTCTTTTTTAACCACTAAAATCATTACAGTTGATCACAGGTGGGAGCAAATTACCATGGTGTCTGATCCAGAAGGTGACTACACCTCATTGGGTTGTGCTGTTCTTGGGGGACGTGATTCTTTATCAATCTCAGTTATTCTCCTTTTTTATTTTTCATTGCTTTTCAGGACTGTTGCTATTTTTTCTTTCACTTGAATATTATCAGTTGCACTGAGTAAATGAAGCTGGAAAAATTCAGTTATGTTATGCTTTCATTTCATGCTGTAAAGAGAAAATGTGATTTTTGACGGGGGTGGTTCTTGTCTATAGCCACTGTCTGTGTTTGCCTGAGTTCTTTGTTGGATGCCCCTGCTGTAAACCCTGGTCCAGGTCTGTCAGATTGCTGTGTTGTTTCCTTCTTTTTAGTTTCAGTCCTAGTTAGTTCCAGTGTTGTTTACCAGTCTGTGTTTAGACCCCAGGTAGACTCGTTAATTTTGAATGTATGGTGTTTTGGTTGATAATAATGTACCCTTTGTCCTGAGAGTTGCCTTGTGGACCATCAATTGTGCCTTGTTGTAACACTTAAAAAGAGGAGCACAAGAAGGAATCTCATAACTGATGAACATAATAATGTGAGGAAAAAAGCAGAAAAAGTTGCAGTTCCTCAACTTACCCTGTACTGTCCATAATAGCCTGGCTTAACCAAGGTAATGAGTTAACTAGTAAGTAATGGACTTTACCACTGCAAACCAAAAAATGGATTACCAATGTTCATTTTTCTAATCAGTACTACAAATACCATGTTTCTACAGAGATCTTATTACACTTGATCTCCATGTGTTAGATATATGGAGATAAAAATATATTTTTAGTATACACAAATAATGACAAATTTATAAAATATGAAAATAGTACATGCATCTTCTAACCACTTATTCCATACAGGGTCATGGGGAAGCATAAGGCAGGGGGGCACCCTTCATGGGTTGCCAGTCCTTCACATGGCACACAATCTCACACTAATTTAGAAACACCTTCATGGCTTAGGACTACAGGAGGGAAACAGAGAACCTAGATTATCCCAATACAAGACAGGAAGAGCACGCAAACTCCCCACACCCAGAGCAGGAATGGGATTCCAAACAGCAGCCCTGGTGGGAGGTGGCAGGCAAAGGTACTAATCACCATCCCACCCAATGGGAGCAGCAATCAGTGTGCTTACCATATCCATTATATTACCACATATATATTCTTAAAACATATAAGCTGCTAGTTGAAGAGAAAAATACCTTTTCTCTGTTCATCTTTGCATTATAAAAGAAAGGAAGTGAAACTGCCCAGTTTCATTAGCTTTAAAATCTTCTTTTATTAACAGAATAATGTGACTCAGTGGATAATGTGGAAACCACAGAGACAAGCCATTATGAACAGCTAGAGTGCACAGACAGACAAACAGACAGATAGATAGACAGACAGACAGACAGACAGACATAGATAGATAATCCCTGAAGAGAAATTACAAGACACTGGAAAAGTTGA
>JAODKC010000095.1:32194423-32213868 GCA_026777985.1 Mormyrops attenuatus | reverse complement strand
AGATAGACAGACAGACAGACAGACAGACATAGATAGATAATCCCTGAAGAGAAATTACAAGACACTGGAAAAGTTGACAATGAAAAGACAGACTTACAACAATGGCAGACAGTATAGGGACTTGGTAGATCCACTTCAGGTTCCCTGCACTGATGTCCCAGCATCTGGAGGAAATAAAGGTTCTATGTAACCCATTCATCTTCTGTTTACCTGGTGCAGTAACTGCAAACCTATTCCAGGAAGTGTAAGCAATAAGGCAGAGGACACCTTGGATGGGATGTGAGTCAATGAAAGGGCACATGCTATTTCAACTAATTGTAGGAACTAGAGTACGCAGAGGAAACCGATGAAAATATAGGGAGAACATGCAAACTCCACCCAGGACTCAAAGACACAGCCTTGGAGGTGAGGCTACCTACAATGATTTTTTGAAAGTACAGGAAAGGCTGAGAGTGATTACAGCAGAACAGCCTGATATTACTCACTGTGTATCAGCCAGAGATGCTCGGACGCTAACCCAAATGGACACAAACACTGCAGGGACACCTGAAACACACAGGTACATAGAAGTTCACACTATTCTTGATTTCTCCTACAACATTTCTGCAGTGCAGCTCAACCTTCAACAATGATGGTAACAAGCTCAGCATAATGAGACACTGACCTGTGGGGTTCTCCCCAAACGAGCTTGATGGGCCGAATGGCCTCCTCTCGTTTGTAAATTTCTTATGTTCTTATGTAACAAGGTCTTGTTTCTCAGAAGAGCTGAATTAGCCTCAGATAATATGACAGTTGGAGCACTGGAGTTTTCATTCACAAAAAAGCAGCTGATGGAGTCCACAATCTGCTTCCTATTATGTAGATCACTTGCACTCACACAAGGTGAAAGGAGCTTTTCCATAGTTATTATGAAAATTAGAAAAACCCATAACAGGCACTATATTTGGCCCAGAAACAGGGGCTCTTAAATGCATGGGCTTACCCAGGGGTCCTCACTAAAAAGGGGCCTCAAAAGGGCCCCCCCATGGTTGCTACCCTGGTCGACAATTTTAACGATAAAGTAAATGGCTTTCCACTGTGTTAATGCACCCGTGGACAGAAAGTAATAGTGACTCTGCACAAAGTCAAAGCAGAACTGATGCAGTAGCTGAGAATTAAGCTCAAGGAAATCACGTCATAATGCACTTCAAATGGGGCAATGCTACATTACAGCTGGTTTAGCTTGTGCACTCAGCGAACTGTCTGAATTTTCAGATACACAACATTATGTGGTGTAATTGTATTATGGACGTTATGGATCTCATACCAGAAAATCACATTTTGGACCAGTGAGAGCAATTGAATGGGTGGCTTGTTTTCATTTCATCACAAAAGATATAGTGCCTTGTATGTAGGTTTTAACTGCATTATGTCTTTGACATTTTGACCCTCCTTATCATATTTCCTGTTTCTCTACCATTCGGCTCTGGTTTGTGTTATGTGTCAGAAAGGGGAACGATGCAGGGTCTTTTACGTACCCCATCCAATGATGGTCAGTGCCCACAAGTAGTTCTTGTCTGGCAAAAAGGCCATGAATATGAGGCTGTGCAGATAGAGGCCCTCCACTAAAATCCAGTAATGATTGGTAGCCAGAAAGTAGAGGAAAAAAATCACAGCTATCTTGCAGCCCACCTGCAGGAATGAGAGAAATAATGATGCTTAGACATGGAGTCCACTAATGGGAACCATTCCACTAAAGAAGTAGCAAAGGAAAAGATAAAACTTGTAAGACAAGAATCAGGGGCCTTGTAGACTAAATGACACCCTACACCTCGGGAACCAACAAGGCATTACAGAAACAGACAAGGGTATGGAAGAGTATCACACACAAAAAGGCAGAACTGAATGACAGACCATGTTTGGTCTTTGTCCTATGCTTTCTTCTTGAGCCTCGCTTTCATCTGACACAGTGTACAGCACTGCATCCTTCACAAAGATGCTGATGGCACGGCAGACAAAGGAGATGAAGAGGTGGATGTGGATGTAGTTACGAGTACAGTGCAGCCGTCTGCAAAAAGAGACAACATGCAGTTTTCCACTTCTGCTGCAAGTCTGCTCTGAAAAACACTGGAATGCCCTACTCATGCCTCAGTGCTTTCAGAAAGTACACACAATTCATTATTATGCATTAGATGGGTTACTAGGTCTTTCATGCAAAGGCTTCCCAATCATTCAATAAACTTCAGAAGTACATGAAGGCAAGCTCCTGAGCATCTTACTTGAAGTAGCGGAGAATGGAGATGGCAACCAGCAAGGACACCAGTGAGATAGAGTAACCAATAGTATACATCAGATGTAGGCGCTCAAACACCTCCTGAAGAAAGAGGTCAGCAGTCAGACACACAGGAAGTGAAACTGTGTGTTCATGGTGCTCCTTGTGCAATTATTCTTCTGCCAAAGGTAATACAGTAGTTCTACATATGTCCATGTGTATAAAGGGGGTTAGCTTTTTCAGGTGGAATCATGCAGTGCATTCTGGATGTTAAATTTGAGTGTATAAGTACACTTACATACATGACAGAAGTTCCGGCATACTGATATCAGGAAAAGTGTAACTGCTAGAAAAACATTAGCCGATTAATTAGCAGCAGGGGTGGACAGTAACGATGTACATTTACTTGAGTATTTCACTTAAGTACATTTGTGTACCATATTTAAGTATCATTTTTTTGGAAACTTATGAATTTTACTCCACTACATTTCAAAGACAAATATTGTACTTTTGACTCCACTAGATTTCTATGAAGGATCTTGATACTCATTTCTTTGAAGCAAATAAATAGAATTTTATTCTATTCGTACATATTTTAATTTCTATTTTTTATTCTTAGTCTTTATATTCTATATTTTATACTATTATTACAGTTTATATCTTAGCTTATTTTATGTCTTTACATTTTATCTTACTACATTTCATTCTTATCTTCTGTTTTAATTTTTTTTGTATTCTATTTAATTCTTAATAGGTCGGGCACTGCAAATACATTTCACTGCATGTCGTACTATGTATGATTGTTTATGTGACCAATAAAAATTTGAAATGTGCCCAACCTTATTTACAGTGAGATATCTATGCTACCAAATCACAGCAGTATACAAATAGTGGGCAAGCAAAAAAACCCAAGTTCATGTTACTAACTAAAGTGCTTTCAGAAATATATGTTTTAATCTTATCAGTTAAACATAGTACTATTAGTAACGACATGCAAAGGCAGTGGAATCACATAGGACATGGTCCTAATAAGACGAAAGGGGGGGGAATGAAGCAGTATTAAGAGTCATCCAGCTGTTTCACATTCCAGGCAATGCTGTGTAATGGAAGTAAAATTAATCTAGTCAACAACATTATGACAGGCAGACATGGTGGGCAGGACATGACAATATCCCCACCCCAAAGCAGGCCCTCTGGAATTGAAGGACAAGCCAGGGAGGGGACCAAGGGGCCAAACAGGGCGACCAGGCAAGGCCAGAAAACCAAACAGGATAGGGGAACAATACAGGATGGAACATGGAACAGGTCTGGGAAAGTCTAGGGACCACGCGGAGGACGACCAACACAACATGTGCCAGAGTGGATAGGTCAAGCAACAACAAAACGCAGGGAGAGAAACATAGGAAAGGACCACAGGGGAAACAGGTGATAAGATAAATATGGCATAGGGCAAAGGGACCAAAGGTATAAAGGCATCCTGGGAGTCTTGATCATGGAGAGCCGGGCGCTGACCTAGGAATGTGGATCCTCCTGGGCTTTAGAGGACTGGATGGCACTGAGGTGTCAGTAGGACTGGAGGATGCCAAGTGCCCGGCCGGGCCAGAGGGTGCCGAGGGGCTGGTGGGGCCGGAGAGTGCTGAGGGACCAGCAGGACGTGAGGGTGATGAGTGGACTGCTGGATTGGAGCAGAAGGATGAGGGACCTGGGTCTGTGCAGCAGGCCTGACACGCATGTCTCCATCTCCCTCTGAGATGGAAATCCAGCCAGCCCCTCTTCTGAGTCCCAGCCTGCACCACCGAACGCACCAAGGCTTATGACCGGGTTGGCGCAACCATTGAACAGAAGTGGGGATCCACGGGATAGGACTAAAGGCAAGGCCCAGAGGGTCCCACTCAGTCCTCTTGAGCCCCATCCTCCCAGTCCATCCCTTCCTCCCTGGCGGTGGCTGGAGAGTCGGGTGTCGGCTGGATGGTGACCAGGGAGTTGGGCGTCAGTCGGACACCTGGATGATGGCAGGAGATGTGGCTGGATCCGCTTTGCGGGACCTGACAGTACCCCTCCCCCGATGGCCACGTCCAAGATGCTACTGGGGCCGATGAGGGTGACCATGGAGATGAGGCACCGACAGGGAGCTAGGAGATGAGGCGGTAGCTAATGTGACGGCTGGTGACTGAGGAAGGAGCCGATGAGATGGCTAGAGATGAGGCTGAAGCCAGCAAGATGGCTGGAGGTGAGCGGGGTGAAGCTGGGATACCTTGAGGCGGGTGGGTGAAGCTGGTAAACTTGAGGTGAGCGAGTCGAAGCCAGTAAACTTGAGGTGAGCGAGTCGAAGCCAGAACACTTCAAGGCGAGCAGGGTGAAGTCAGGACAACTTGAAGCAAGCGGGGCAAAGCTGGAACACTGAGGTGAGTGGGGCGAAGTCAGGACACCTTGAGGTAAGCAAGACAAATGGGGAAGCAGAGACACCTGAAGACGAGCCGGCCATGGCCAGGTCACCTGGAGTATGAGCAGCCTTCTCTAGGTCAAGGATCAGGGAGCACGAGCGAAATAACCCTCTAAGGGCTGGGCTCTGGAGGCTCAGAATGAGCAACAAGCCTTTCAGGACCAGAGTTTGGAGGCATGGGCAGAGTGACAGAGACCTCACCTAGACTGGAAGCCTGGAACTCAAGCAGAGAGGCCCCTTCAGGACCTGATGTGGTACTGGCTTCTCCGGGGCCAGGCATGGCAGCGGCCTCTTCAGAGCTGAGCATGGCAGAGGTGAAGTCAGGCTCCAGCGACACAGTGGAAGACTGCTGCTAGAAGCACAGCGGCAGTTTCACTGGGGTCAGACTGTAAGCATGGGAAGAGTGGGTATGGCCTCTTTTGGAACAGACTTGTGAAACACTATGGCAGTTTCACTTGGGTTTGGCACGGGAGGCATTGGGTCAGATGAGGAGGCAGTCATGAGAACTACTAACCTCCTCTTTCTGTGGCTGTAGCCAGAGGGCAGAGCAGCATAGCGCTGCTGGAAGCTATCAGGTAGATCGGCAGTGAGCTGCAAGGAGCTAGCAGGTGAATCAGCGGCTGGTCACAGGGAGCTTGCAGGCAGATAAGCAGCTGACTGCGGGAAGCCAGCGGGTGTATTAGTAACTGGCTGTGGGGAGCCAGTGGGTGGATCAGCGGCTGGCTGAAGTAAGCCAGTGGGCAGATCGGTGTTTATCCGAGCAGCCTCATGCTTGACAATTCCCCTCACCTCAAGCAGTAGGCGCCAGATCTTTGAAGCCTCTTGGGAATCCATGCCAGGGGTGATTTTAGGGAGCATCTGATCCACCATCTTGAAGAAAGCCAGAGCCTTGGGGATCCTTGAGACTGCCAGATTAGCCCTCAACTGCAGGGTGAGGTCCAAGAGGGCAAAGAAGCCCTCTGCCTGAAGAGGAGGTAGTTCCTGTGGGACTGGAGACTCCATTGACCACTGAAGCCAAGGCACTTGGGGTATCCGATCTACTGGATGCATGCAAGCCGGAATGAGGGTGCAGGTTGCTGATGTTGTACATGAGATCCATCATTCTGTCATGTAGGAGGGGTGAAGGACATGTGAGCATCCATAAAGGCAAAAAAGGGGTTTACTGGAAGTGAATAAACAAAGACTAGAAACAAAACAGGATTACTGGGCATACAATTGGAGGGAGGCAGGGTAGAGGTAGCTTGAGGGAACAACGTCAATGATATATCCAGGATACACAGGATTGGGAAGCACTTAAATACAGGACTAACAAGGGAGCAAACAGGAGGCAGCTGGGAGAGATTAACATGAGGGCGGGAACAATATGTAAGACAAACGAGCATCAGGTGTGGCTAGTTTGGGCCATGCCTGGGAGGAGACAGAAGGGTCAGGCAGATATAGAGGGCAGGACATGACAATGACATGTTTGTTCTTTTGATGCTAATCTGTCTTTTATAAAGGGAGCATGGATGTCAGCTGAAGAAATGTAATGAACTGACTACAACTGCCTGCAAGAGAAAATCCAAGGCTAGGACATTTTCCTCAAATATCAAACAGATGAAGCTTGAAGAAACAAAGCAAGTCTCTCAGAATTGTGTTGACAATGCAATACTCCACTTTACAGCTCAAGGTCTCCAATCCTACTGTCTTGTTGAACAGATATCATTCCAAAGCCTTATCCAAGATGTAGGGCTGTACAATATCACACTGAGATATCCCATAAACTATTGTTAAATCAAACTTTTTATTATCTACCAATAGAATGTGACTAATAAATTGATGGTGGTGCTGCAAGTTGTGTCAACAGACACAAAACAGTGCCTACAAATGCAGGAATTCCGTTGGTCTTAAATGCAGACAGTTGAAGGATGTTCACACAATAATGCTTTGGCACGTGTGATGAATGACAAACACTCAGAATATGAAATCCGTGAGAAAATAGTCAGAGCCACAACTGATAATGGTTCAAACTTCATAAAAGCATTCTGTGAGTTTGGAGAAGCTGAAAACAATGTTACTGCTGGAGAAGTAACTGAGGAAGAAGAAACTAATGTTGACAGGCCTGATAATGAGAAGATGGAAGTGGAGTTCATCAATGTTGAAAACATTATGGCAGAAGATGACCTTCAGTACTAACTGCCGAAGCATCATCGGGGCAATTGCTATTTGCTAAATTAGGTTTCTACCGTGGATGCCCATAACGCAAATGGGACAGAGGCCTACTGTGCAACACGATGGAGCTCTTTTTATTTAGCTGTGGAGCATATTGTGAGAATCCTCAAAAGACAAGGAGAGCGGGTTGTGAGAATTGTTTGTGCTGCACTTAGTGTTCCCGTGTAGGTACTGAATGTTTGTTTGGGTGTCTGTTCTCCTTCTGTTTCATTATCTATACCAGTGTTTCTCAACCTGGTCCTCAGGGACCCCCAGACAGTCCACGTTTTTGCTCCCTCCCCGCTCCCAGTAGGAAAGGAGTCAACCAGTGTGCAATTAAATTTTCACATAAACCCAAACAAAAATAATCTCCTGGAACACTGGTAAATCCATTAAAGGAAATTGAAAACATATGGCACAGCCTTGACTGTGAAGGCCATCCACCACAACTGAGTGACAAGGTAAGGAGGGCATTAGTCAAAGAAGCAACCCAGAGGCCAATGGTAACTCTGAAGGAACTGGAGGTATTAAGCATTTACATTTTAATACTACTACTACTTTAATCCTACATTTAACATAAATTAATGAAAATTACAAAGCACTTTACAGAACCAATGGGGATCCACTTCAAGCATCATCACTGTGTAGCACCCACCTGGATGATGCAACGGCAGCCATTCTGCTCTCCACACAGTAGTCAAGGTGGTGAACAGGCAGGAGGGAGTTAACTAATTAGATATAGGGGATGATTAGTAGACCATATTTGAAAAGGCCACAGTGGGCAGTTTTCACCAGGACATCAGGGTACCACCTCTACTCTTTTGAAAGATGCACAGGGATCTTTTATAACCTCAGACAGTCAGGACCTCTGTTTTACATTCCATCTGAAGGGCAGCACCAGTTTTATAGCATAATGTCTCCATCACTGCACTGGGGCATTGGGATCCACACAGACCACAGGATGGGCTCCTCTTTTGGCCACACCAACACCTTTTCCAGCATCAACCCAGCTTTCCTAGTTGGTCTCCCATCAAAGTACTGGCCAGGCCCAAGCCTGCTTAACTTCAGATAGATTACCTAGTCTGAACTGCAAGTGGTGTAGCTGCTAATAACACTGCATATGGAAAAGTTATGTATTTCTGCAAACCACTATACCTTGAATATGTTGATAAACAGACAAACATTTATTGTGCAATATGGTCTGACCTCCTCTTGACTCCTGTGGCTGGACATCAGGTAGGTGGTACACTCAGTGTAGTTGGCCCAGGTTCTATTGATGCTAGGCACCTGCTCCCATTTTCCAGAAAGATCACAAAGACGGTAGGCTTGACCTGTCAGAGAGAAATAAGCCAAATCAGTTCAAACTACTTCTATAAAGCACACTTCCCAACCTAGCTAACCCCAGAGTGACACATAACGCACTTTTTGAGCAGAGAAACCAAGAAGAGAGAAGAGGAGAAGGACAAGAGGCCCGTAAGGTTAGATGGGTATGGTTTCTTTGATTCAGAATGGGCTATACAGAATGTGGATTGCATTGCATTGAAACCAAGAAGAAGAAAGCTTCACTACAGAGCTTTAGAGCACCAGTGTGGCTCACATGAAGAATGTCTTTGATTTAGCTGATCCCCTAGGTAGCTCAAGCCGAGTACATGCAAAGAAAATATCCCTATTATTTAGCAGATGCTTTTATGCAAAGAGACATACATTTTTGAGACAGTGTTCTTGGAGCTGCTGTGGTTAAGGGCCTTGTTCAAGTGTGAAATAATTCTGCCACCCCTGGGACTGGAACCAGCAACCTTCTACTTGGGCACAGCCTCTGAACCCACTGAGTCATGTTACCCCCTCTGGACAGTATTCACACATACAGCACATCTCAGCTCATTGGTTGACTCGTGACCTGTTTTGGGGTAGGGATCAGACAGGACGAGGCTACCAGCTCACCTCTGTGGTTAAAGTCATAGATGTAGCCAGGACAAAACACCGAAACCAGTTGGCCAGGCGTCCCCTTCGGCCAGCAGATGATGCCATCCCACTCCGGCACGCAATCTGTCTCTGCAAGTAAACAAGCTCTGTACCAATCATGAGGCCCCTATCTTTCCAACCTAGATCATTCACCCTCAGTAGACTTACTGTAACCTAGGTTTTTCCAAAGCTCTCTGTCACAGTACATCTCAGGATTCATCAAACGGAGAAACATGTTCCTTAGATAAACATGGCTGCAGCTGCAAGCCTCACAGCATACTGCTTGGAGATGGCCAACCCAGGTGGAGCACAAGATTTGAATAGGTCACCCCCATGCCCCTTATCATGGATCATTAACACAGCACTACACGTGAAATTGGTCCTCTAGCATCCATTTTGTATCTGATGGTCGCCGTGGTTACTGCATCTCCAGGATATCTGATCACAGTCATTTCTGACGTCAGTTTATTGAAATCCAAGATCCAAGGATATTGCATTTTATATAACATGATTGCAAAATCCAGTTATGGACAATTACAAGCTGCAAGTCTTTATCAGTGTAGGAGGCTTTTCCAAATAGCAGAGAGTGATACTTCATGTTAATACAACATATTTGGAAGCAAAAAAAATAGTCCAACCAAAAAATGCACTTCACATTTTCATTCATACCTTTGTAGTCCACTCAGAACTCTGAAGTGTAAAAAAGCATTTGCCTGATGAACAGCCTTGCATACAGAAACATGACCTGCATTTGATATGAAAGACAGCCTCCCACCTTGAACTGCATTCATCTGGGAGCGAATGGCCCTCTCGCATGAAGCCTTGGCTCCAATGAGGAGGTAGATCTGCTCATCCCTTGTGATGACATCATCTGAATCCACCTGAGGTGGTGCAGAATGCTTCTTTTTAATCAAAAGGAAATGAAACAGGTTGTTTCTCTCTTTGTTTTTAATAAAATATATTATTGACTTATAAATCAATTTAATGAAGGGGAAATATTGACTTCTTATTGACTTTGCATAACAAATGATCATATACAGTAGCCCTCTGCTGAAGAATGTGCCATCAGAGGTTTGGGTATTAAAATGATGGATCCAGGTGGATTTTATGCCGTAAAACAGTACTGTCCCTTCATCAGCACAAACTATGAAAGCCATATAGAAAGGAATAGCAAAGATTACATGTTTCAATGATCTTCATGTTGGTATAAACTGTATTATTATGATATTATGTCTGCCAAAGTGTGTTAGCCATTTCAAAACCTCTCCTAAAGTCACTCCAGTATTTGCAGTAAACATTGAATATACCCATGACTCAGCCACTAGCATACCATTTTTGGCAAATCCATACCTCATCATTATTTTTTAGCTAATTAAGTTATTTAGTGAGCTGGTGTTGAATGTAATGAATACGTGGAATGGCTAGGGTGCTCCTAAGGAGAGTTTTGGGAACTGAAGTGGTGATATAAATATCAATAAAATTTTTGACAACAGAAACTGTATGTTTGTTGTTCTTTTATTGTATTACTGTTAGTTTGATTTATTATAACATATTTTTTTACCCTTAGTGCCCTAATAGATTAGCATTAAATAGATTAGCATTAAAAATTCCCTTTCATTGCTCTATATATAACATGTTGCACATAACATGTTCATGTCATTTTTCATAATTAATGAAAGAGAAATTATTTGATTTGATTTTTTTGTATGGGGTGGAGGGAATTCCTTAACATTGGAACAGTGCTCTTTGAGCATGAATATAGCATTTTCCCCAAGAATAGGCCCAGGTTTTAAATATAGGCAGATCCTGGCAGAGCTCAGTTCCGCCTCCTTATGTCCAAATTGCACCTTGCTGGAGCACAGCTCCACCTACTTCAGCGTTAACCATTTTTTATTATCCCAAAATTTATTAAAAGATTCAAAGTGAACGGTTTAATAAAAGTCAGATTTGCGCTAAAATTCATGTTTTTCCATCAGCTTTAATGTTCATTTTCATTAGTATGAAAGTAGTATGAATATATGACGGCATTCATCTCTCGAGTGCACTTTTCCACTGTTTTACCCATTATTCACGGAAGGACAGATCGATTGCTTTGGCCTGTCTCACAGCTCCCCCCAAATTTATCTGACAGTCAGTGCCAAAGTTAAATTACCAGGCATGTGCATTCTTAATCCCCTGCCTCGAAGTGTCGTGAAATAGTTGTACGTGAGCGTGGAATTTGTCAAACACTTTCAATCCCCTTGCTTGGGAAGGGGTGGGGGGGTGAGAGGTGGGGGGGGGCATCCTTGCCAGCCTCCCAAGTAAGACGCGGAGTACATAGACCTCTTTGTGACCCAAAACATTTCACAGCTGTTGTCCGTGCACAGCTCTCACACCGAGATGGACAGAGAGAGGGGAGCATGGCAGGATGAGGGTAGGTGGAGGGGATGGAGCAAGCTCAGTCTGGCCAGCAGAAGTAGCGGAAGGTCTCCTGGTGGCCTGGCCTGCCATTCTGGGCAGACCTTTACATAATCAGATGGTGAAACAAAGTAGGTGTTTTAGTATGAAACGTGCACGCAATATCGCCCCGGCCCATGCCTCGCGTGGCGTGATCTGCATGTCATGACCACAGCACCATGAGCGGACACTTGACATTGGATAAACTGATTTTGGGGGGCAGATGAGGGACAGCTGGGAGAGAAGGAGTGCTCTCTAGGCTTGGGAACTATCATGGTAATACCGACACCCCCCATAGAAATTTTAAGAAATTATAGAATAGCATTGCTTTTTCAAATAACATCAAAGTACCGTATACCACAGTGTAATGCCTGGACTGTATGAGAGTATTAAAAACGAAGTGCTGCACAAACCTAGTGCTTGTTGGTGGTGGCAGTGGGGGGGGCTAAAATCTGAAGACTGAGGCTAGAGGCTGACGGCACATGCCAAATGGGCTGCAGTAGTAAAATGTCTTCCAAGATAATTTTCCTGCCACTGAATAGGGGGACAATGGATTTCCAGGACATTATATATGCATCATTCATGGGCGTCAGGGAACTATTGTCAATTTGCAGGAGACTCCCAGAGTTTCCAGGACAGGTGGGATGTCTGTATGAGATCCACGTATCGATATCGCATTGACATTGTGTGCAGATAAAGAAAGCACCATGTGTAGTTTAGCTAAATAGCTAACGTGGTGAAATAGAATCAAAGAAAAGGAAAGTTGGAGCCGAGAGGGGAAACAGAGACAAACAAATACCCTTGAAAAAATGGAAACACTATGTTAACAAATATGCAGCTAGTAACGTATGCTTGCAGTTAGGGTGGCCAGCTGTGCAGCTTTTGGCTGGACACTCTGGTTTTTCCGCTCAATGTCCCCCATGTGGTGCAAAATCTGGGTGGACGGTTACTTCTCCTTTTCAACATGAATATCATTTGAAGGGACACCATATGACTAGATGACAAATAAATAATCACATTCACACACTACGACAAATGAAGTGATTTTATTACTAATTACACAGCTGCTGTTACATCGATGAAAATGAATGAACATTCTTTGTACCCGGATGACCAGTCTGTTATCAAGTTGAGTGGACATGTAATAAGTTCTGTTATTGACTCAGTGATGCACCTGTCAAGCAAATGATGTTGCCTTTCATTGGTTAACACATGGCCTCCTGACTCAGTGCAAAAACGTTTTGCTACTTACATTAATAACTGAATTTGTGTGTCATTTTATAAACAACCTTAAGTTGATCTCAGCTCTGTAACATTGTTTTTTTGGTGCCGGATATCATGGGATCTCCTGTATTGGAAAAAAATGCGGTATCTCAATTTGAATCAACATTGTTTCTTATACCGTCCGGCTCAGCAAATTTCATCATCGCTTAGTTAGGTTACCCGAGCTAAACAAGCCTCCCAGTCCAGCCCTGGGATTGAGTGATAAAAAGAAAGAAGCAGAAACAAAGAAAGAATAAAGGAGAAAGGGAAAGAGGGACAGGCAAACAGGTAGATATGAAGGAAAAGTGAAGAAGGAAAGAGGAGATGGAGAAACAGCTCCTCTACACTAATATCAGTGCCTTCAGCAGCAAAGCAGCAGGGGATTTCAAACACAGCAAACAGAGGCAGTGTTTATTATCCTGTCATTGATACAACAGAGATAGGTGCATCTCCACACTATGTCAGCCACACTACATTTGTCTGCGGGGCCCTTTTGACCCCGCTTAATGTAGTAACGATTATATTCAGTACAATTTAGTACATAAATAATTATAATATTAATAATAATGACCTTTTGGTTTCGGCAGCTGGCAGGTCAATAAATGTATGGTTTATGAATGCTGGTATTTATCACAGGAAAAAGCAGATGTGATGTGAAAGAGCTGTCATGTGCTGCTAGCCCACACCCATGATACCTGTGCTACCATCACAGACAGCAGAGACAAGATAGGGAAGCAGAAGCGGTGAAACAGGGCTGAGCACCTGGCTTTTGGGCCCTTCAAGGCTGCCTGGCTAAGCGTTCGCGTATACGCAAGAACAGCATGCACCTCAAGCACCTTGAGCTTAAAAACAAAAATCATACTCTTAAAATATGCACTCCACTTGTTTAATTTCATCCAGGTGAATTTGAATATGCTTTCGGTTTTCTTGTCAGATTTATTGTAGCTAATATTAATATTGCTGGTAGGGACAGATTAGCTTAGACACTCTGGTGTTGGTGATTTAACATTTTTCCCGAGGCAGGAGACCCTGATGTTGCCGGGGCCCTAAGATGTAGCCTAGCATAGCCTAAGCACTAATTCACACCTGCCCCCTGGCAGTTATTGGTTGGTATCCCTGTTATTAGGGGTCCAATCACCATCGGTAACATTCTATAAAAAACACAATATCAGTTTGCTGAGCAGGAGGAGTAAGTCAGGAGTCAGTAGGCTAATTGACTGCAAGGATCCAAAGTCAGCATTAAAACGAGCTGATCTGTGCAGTCAAAGGAAAGTACTGGGCCATGACCCCGAGGGAAAGGTCAGCTTCAATGTTTTCATACGTTGTCCTCCATGTGATTTACTGACAGGAAATTGCTCCCAGTCTTCTGCCCTGGCTTTTTTATAAACAAAGGGGCTCATATTGATTTTAGACAGGAATTCCCATCATTCTCAGAAGCATAATCAATTTCTGTCAAGTGCTTCGGTTTTCATGTGGAATTGGCTTGGCAACCAGTCCTTCCTTATATGTAGATATTTCAAGGCGTGAAATGCTTTATTTAATATTTTAACTGGGAATAAATAAGAACCGTGTCTGTTCCATGGGATTATATAGATAAATTTGTTAATTTGTCAATACAACAGATTATTCCATTGGAGATTACCACACCAGAATATCCAGTGACACCCCTGCCAATGACAAAGAACAATTCATTTATTTGAAATAATAATTGACCCTCCAGTAATACAGAGGCATAAAAGTTGTTTTTTTCCTTCTTGATCCACTCCCAGTAAAAAAAAAAATCATCAAATCAAATCCTCTTACATTTTTCATATTAGCTGTAAAACCTTTCATTAGGTTTTAATAATGAATAATTGTAAGAACAATTATTAGTCTACTAAAATGGACTATTCTAATTCTGCACACATTTTACTGTCATCATCCAGTTCCATCATGAAAATTTTGCTTGAAGCTGATTATTACAAAACTATATCTTCTCTGTCAGGTATGACATGTAATTAAGCTGACAGGTCTTTATTTATATATCATCAGACATGTTGCAAACCACTTCTTCTTAGATTGGCAATTTATAAATCATAATATCCCCACGCAGACATTTCTTCCTTGGACAGGTGCCAAAGAACCTAAATTCAACTAAATAATAGAACATCTGAGAATATTTTTAAAAAGTTATTTCACAGTGAGACTAAATGTCTGGCCCCGTCATGGGTCATAGTCACCAAAAATGAAGCTTTGAACTCTGACCTCTATGCATGACATATAAAAGGACGCTTAATTATTAAGAAATCATATTGCTATGAAACTATTTCTTCAACAACAAAACAGGACAGGACAGAGCATCTGGGTTTTGTGGCTTAATAGAATGCAAAGAAATACTACCATGCTCTGGCAGTAATTATTTGTGTTTCATTAGTTTTCTAATATTCATAACCGTATCAGTGAGGAACCATAGAACAGACACTGAAATGCTCAAATGTTCTAGCACAACCCTGTTTGCACACTCAAAAAACTTTAAAGGCCAAAATTAACTGCATTCAGTTTTTTTACTCCCAGGAAACAAAATGTACGAAATAATACTTTTTTTTTTATTTCTCAGCATAAATAAAAAGATCTTTCGTTGCATTTGTTGATGTTTGTATTCCTCAGCATATAAAAGGTCGCCAATTACATGTGATGTTTAAATTTATTTTAGAAACTTATTCATTGCATTGCTGATTAAATGTGGAGTTAGCAGACCAATTAAATGCGAAAGACAGGTTATTTACCCTGAAAAGAAATTTGCAGTTTTAACCATTGACAAACATCCAGAGCTGTATTTATATTGCAGTGTAATACTTACATCTCCAGGCAATACACCTTTAAGTCATAAATAAAGTCAAGTACTAGCTAGTGAAAGAAGACAGTATGGAGGAATCCTGAATGACACAAACCTGTGAGTTCTAACACTGATCTGATGCTGTGTTAGGGAGGTGTAGGACTATAGATTAACTGCTCTGAAAGCTGATAGGATAGTGGATACTAAGTATTTGTTCCTATAGGAATTGATATTACAATCATGAGAGATCATCTGGTTTAACAGAGCTCAACGCTTTTTATGTCACCTCCACCCCCCACACTGAGTCGGGCATGCAAGCAGCTATAAATGCGGAGGACTCACCAATGCACCAACTTTCCTCATGACAAGAAGAAGAAGAAAGGCAAGTCTTCTCAGAAGTGACATGCTTTGATCTTCTTCTCCCATTCCCTGTCTGCGTAACCCCTGAGACACACAAAGCCGTGCTCTCATGGTGCTGAATTATTATCCCACTTCCAGAAACTCCAGCCGCTGTCCTTGGTTGAATGAACCATTACTCCTGCAGTATGAGTCAATAGCACAAACGAGTAAAAGACCAGCTTGAGAAACCCCACGTTAAGAACGTGCTCAGTTGGAAATATTCACTCATTCTGTCACGTGGGTGAAAGAAAACACTTGCCCAGCATCAGAGCCTGCTGTCATCCTACCCCTGGACAGTGTATTCCCCCAAACACGCTGCTAGAAGCTCATTCGGAGAGGCAGCTGATCCTCTTCACTGTCCTTCTGCTTTTGGTCAATCTCTCCAATAGTACATCCAGCTATGCCTGCTTAAACCCTCTCAGCGGGGAGTGTCCTCACATCTGCATTTTCTCCTAGGAAGGCACGCTTTGGCTCTCTGTCCTGTGTCTCTGGGAAGTGCAAAGAACTGAGGAGCGTGGAGTTCAGCCTGGTCCCTCTGCATGGTCCTGGCAGCTACCCCTGCTGTCCAAAGTGAGGGTGGCTTCCCGTCAGTGTTGTTATGGCTTCGGGGGTTCAACTCAATTGTTATTGGATTTAACGATGCATTTCGCAATAAAGCGTATTCCTTTTCTGGAACTGTATTCTTCCTTTACACCAGCATATTGCTTTTGATGTCCTCATTGTTTTCATGCAGTATGCATTCATTTGTGACTTTGGACAGTGAGCCCTGAGTTGTGGTCAGATGTAGTACGATGATCTACCCAATACCCATGATAACATAATTGCGAGGGTGATACTATGGCCTCATCCCTCCAGTGCTCCAGCTCTGTGTATGTGGTGTCTGTATTTTCTCCCTGTGCTGGGAGGGTTTTCTCTTGCAGCATCTCTAAATTGCCCATTGTGTACAATACCAGTCAAAGGTTTGGACACACCTACCCATAGAAATGCTTATTTATACAATTCTCTATATTTTAGAATAATTATAAAGACAGCTATAAAATAACATATATGGAATTATGTACTGACCAAAAAAATTATTAAACTTAAAAAATGTATTTGTTGGAGAGGGGGCAGCTCTGTGAATGGGACACAGAAGGTTGTTCAAATCCCTGGGTCGGCAGAGTGATCCCAGCATTGGGCCCTTGAGCAAGGCCCTTAACCCCAATTACTCCAGAGACTGGCTGACCTTACTTTCTTCTACATGCCATTTTCATGAGGTGGCCTCCTGGGATGCTTTTCCAGCTGACCTGAAGGTGGTCACACATATATGCTGAGCTCTCATTGGCTGTTTTTCCTTCACTCTCTGGTCAAACTCCTTCAAAACTATTTCTATGGTGATTAGGTCAGATGGCCAGGCATGATGACGCAACACTTTCAATCTCCTTTGTATGACACTTGGTGTGTCCAAACATTTGGCTGGTACTGTATGTCTGTCCTCTGCAATAAAATTTGTGCCCTAAACTTCTTGAGTTAGTCTCATGGTGACCCTGTACAGGATAACTGCAGGTGGGCTGTTTTGTCCAGTATGGGAACATGATGATATAGTTCATTCAGTACCAGTTTAAGAAAGCTTTTATAATTTGGGAGTGTAATGAACCATGTCTGTTCTTTAACAAGCAGAAGTTAGCAACTGTAAGGTAAATGCAATGCAATTAAAAAGAAAATCCTTACCATAATCCAACTGGCCTACGTATTGGTGTCCTGGATTTTATTAGGGTACCTAGTAAAGGACTGGGGATCTCATCCAGAATGAAACCATGCCTTCAGCTCTGTGCTGCCTGGCATAGACTTGTGGTCCCTCATCACCCAAACCAGGCTAAGAGGCAAAAAATGGATGAATGGATGCTCAGTGCACAAAAAAATTGCACAGCTGCACTGCAAAAAAACATCGATTATCTGCATTAAAATCAGACTGTGGTAAAACTCTCTGTATTTACTGTCACACTTAACCAGCAGTGTGAACTTTCCCCAGACTGCAAAAGAAGCCATTTTGTTTGCTGGGGTGTATCCACAAGTGTGAATGATGAGTCAGCACATGCGCAGAAACCTGCCATGCCGCAAACTAAATGTCTACCCCACCAAACACAAGTTAAAATGGACAAGGAGGCTCATGGCTGTATCTCAGCTTCCATTACTGTGTAAGACAACTGCTATAAATCTCACAGAGATTTTGACATTTTGGCATCTACCATAAAACGCACATATAGGATTGCTATTTATTTGGAAATCAGTCCAATCAACATCAGTACTGAAGGTCAGTTCTCCAGTGGACTGTGACAGTAGTGGAGCTTCACTCTTTCTGAATCCCATTTTTCTTTCTGCTGAACGCCTAGGGACGTCTTTGGGACTACAAGTATTATACATTTCCTGAAAACATCATCTTTTTTCCTTCTGATTCCAATGAACTGAGGTTCAACTACAATAAATATAGATGACAGGTGTATTTCATTTTATGTTACGTGACATATCCTACCATGATTTTATCCACATTTTCAACAGTGTGCTGGAGTAGAAATTTAACTTGTTCTCTTTTGCTTTCTCGGCAGTTTTTTGCTTACCTTTATCAACAAATGATTTTTGTCAGAATCCAATGTTCAGAATCCAATGATCTAGCTTTGTATGACTGAATCTAAATTTTCAGTTTCTTCGAAGTAAACCTGGTACACACATTGCTTCACCTTGCGTATAATTAGCATTTTTATGAGTAACATTCACATGAGTTTGTTTTATTTACTTTACTATTTACTTTCTGTTACCTAAGTTCAACAATACAAATATGAAAAGGTCAGAATGAGAAAAATGACTGTGCTGCTGAGTGCAGATGTGGTCGTAAGGTTTTTTTGTGCCTGTCACAGTGGCAATCCCCGAACCTGGTGGTGGACACCAGTGGTAAAGGGAGCTGTCAGGTTGAAGGAGGCCTTCTGAGCTTAGTTAGCTTGTGGGACTCCTGAAGCAGCTGACAGGTACTGGCAGCCCAAGCACAAAGTGGCTTTAGCAGTTGCTGAAGCAAAAACCCACGTGTGGGAAGAGTTTGGTCAGGCCACAGAAAATGGCTTTCAGTCAGCCTTTAAAAGATTCTAGAAAACTATCGAGCAACTCAGGGCTTTACCCATGTTGTTTACAGCTTGGATGGGGCCCTGTTTCATCAAATGTAGATGCAGTTAGATGGTAGAAGGAGTGTTTTGAGGATTTCCTGAATCCCACTGATACACTTTCCTTGGAGGAAGTAGAGCTGGAAGACTCAGAGGAGGACTTGTATATCACTAGGGCTGAAGTCACTGAAGTCGTAAAAAAACTCTTCAGTGGTTGGGCTCCAGGAGTGAATGAGATTTGGCCTGAGTTCTTGAAAGCTCTTGATGTTGTTGGGTTGTCTTAGCTGACACATCTCTTCAACATTGCATGGAGGGTGGGGACAGTGCCTTTGGATTGGCAGACTGGGGTGGTGGTTCCAATCTTTAAGAAAGGGGATCGGAAGATGTGTTCCAGCTACACTTGGGTTCACTTAAAATTGACCACGGAATTAAAAAAATTGTGTTCATCATTATGTGGTATAATCAATGACCTTACCCAAAAATGCACAAAGTCATAACATCCAAGGTCAATCTCAAAATCGGGTCAAAAATGATACCTCAACTGGGTCCCCAGGA